>JANTBZ010042538.1:11005-30090 GCA_024741255.1 Exechia fusca
AAAAATGATGATTAAGAGTAATGTTTGTTTAACAATACTGCATAATCGGATTTAATATATAGATAGACGTACAAAACGCAAACACGAAGATTTCAGAACATGGTTTAAACTTTATATTTTGGGTCGTATAAATGTTAGAAGCACACACTCAATCACACATATCGAGCGATAACCACAATGGCCAGCGGACGGGAAACAAATCAAGCGAGCGCGCATGCGTGAGTCCATTGATCGAATTCACCGGGAGTGTGGTAGTTTGAATCGCGCGGTATTGCTAAGCTTCGGATGAGAATGGTCAGCAGGAAGTAAATTTACAAGACAGGTGAATTGCAGATGTTTTTGATTCGGGATCAATCGGTTTCCGCGGATGTGATGTATATGTATGATCGTATGTGGTTCGAAAGTCGTCTCGATAGAGAACCGCTGACCACACGTAGTGAGATCAACCAGCATTACTGACCGTTTGCACACGTGACTCTGCACATATAGCACGTGCATACATGCATCAATGGTATGATGCTGTGAGAGATGCCAGCCACAGGTCTGGTACGAGTACAAGCGCTCACAAAGACATAACGTATTGCCAACGGAACTGAAGTCGAAACCGATAATAATAATAATAATAATAATATCGCTCATGGGCCTTCATTGAAATCGATATCGATTTATATCGGCGATCAACAACCGCAAGACTGCGGCGTGGCGATGCAGCGAATTGAATGGAATTGAAATCGGCCACTAGTATCTTCGGCTTCGGCGCCAATGAGGCTCGAATATTATGTTATACTTTTCATGTGTTCAGTAGGTATACATATCGGAGCAAGTTATCTGGTGCAAGTTTCGTTTTATTACTTACAACACTCTTGGACCCAGCGGCATTTTTTACATGTGTATTCGCCAATAGATACTGTGTGTGACACGTGCCAATAGCACCTTCGCTGGTGGATGACTTTCCATTTATATGCTTCGAAAAGAATATATAGGTCAATGTGCATTGTATTGTTTTTCAACCATCGATGCTTCCAATTACAATCTGATATATGACTTTCCATTTCATGGCCAGTGGTTTGTCAACACCACAAGAAATCCCAAATGGGAGTTAGTCATGGTTGGATCTAGGCGAAGCCGGTGGTACCATGAAATCTCAAAGTGAATAATGATGAATAATATGTGATAGGCGTGACGAGTGCTCATCGATACATCATCAAGTTAGCAAGTTCATTGTTTCGGTCCAGCAAAACCACAGACACATTTTATAGGTCCGATCGACCGATCTCTGTATAATTTTACTGAAACCCATCGATAAAAATGACTGATTCGTGAATGATTTATTCGAATTAATCACTGACTTACACCTGGGTGTTGTAAGTTGTGGTAATATGCGCAAATGATGTAATAACATCAACATACTAAACACGGACATTGCATTGAATTGTCTAATGCCAATCGCGACAGGTGCAAATTGCTCTTATTATGAATTGTAGTTAGCTAACGATGCGATAAACGCTTACATACGACGACTGCTGGCATGTGTGTGCATAATGCAACGTGTGCCCGCACAATAACAAAAACCCACAACAATAGGCTGGGTGCGCAGATTGTCGCGTCACCTTCGCGACGCGACGACGATGCCACAAGACAATGTGAATGACACATCCAGTGGTAAAACCAGAAACGTTACCAACGAATGCGCGCGCGCATACGACATAAGCGTAAGCAAAAGAACCGCGTCACGGATTCGACATCAACACTGTGCCGGTGCACATCGCGCATCGCATATGTACACTGTGTTTCACACTGCGGCAGGTCGCGCAATACAACATAGTAGTATAATGGGCAACTCTCACTTTCCGTGCTAACGTGTATTCAACGGAGGCGAGCGCGCGAGCTCGCGCTCATAATGGTAGCGGTAGAGCGTATATGTTCTATTGACGCTCCAGCGTCGTCATAATATTGCCATCGTGCGTCTACATCGTCGTCGTCGTCGCGAGTGAGCGTGCGCATCGCATCGCTTCGTCGTCGTCATCGCAACCGCGAACGTGAGCTGGTATATTCACGCACCAGTATGTATAAATGTGTTTGTAGTGTGTTCACGATCTTACGTAACCTGTGTTCGTGTACAGGTTATGGCTGTGTGTATTGTGAGCGAGTGCATGCACGCTTGAGTAATAATAGAATAATCTTAACCGTGACTGCTACATGAATATCGCGAAATTATATTATACGATCGGAACAAACACTTTGCACTTGACATGTGCTATTCGAAGTATGCGGTGTAAATGAAATAGTATGGATGGTTCTTATGTGGTATGTGGTATATGTTAGCAATGAAAAGGTTCGTCGCCTAAGCTCTTTTGTATTTTTCGAGTTCTAATGGGTGAGATACTCAGGTATTTATATTTATTTCCGTTCCTATCATATGGAATTATCAATTTAAATAAGATTGGTTCTATTATTGTTCTTCCGGATTCCGGAACATTAAATTTTGCAATTATATTAAGCGACCACTTTCAACGGTAGACCTTATTGCCTCAATCAGTGTAAAGTGTGTAGTACTTGGTTATAGATCACTTTTGCGATCGTAATGTTGTGAATTAACGTGCTTATATTAATGAACAACAATTGCCCACATGTTCATGTACATTGCATTGCTCATCCATCAGAAAAGTGACGAGCGACACGTGCGATCTTCGAAATAACAGCCGTACGCACAGTCATCGTTCGCCACCCCGTCGCGGCTCAAGAAACCATCCATCTGCGCGCATTGTGGATGAACTCTTCTTGATAGGACGTCCGCAGCTGTGCTAGCTGCAAGAAAGCGGTACGATGCCGTTAAATCAGTCAATCTCGGCGTATTAATTTCGCAGGCGACTGTGTGTGTGTGTCAGGTGTTAGCGATTAACAGTTAAGCAAAATCACCACAAGTGTATGCGGCGGCTGTCGTCGCCGCAGTACTTGTGCATATTAGTATGTGGAAGAGCGTGTGACAAATTCACAGCCACCGCACGAACGCACGCATCCAATTACGCGCGGCGCGACGCCGCGAACGAGCATTTCTGCCGCGCACAATCTCTCCGCGCGAGTTCGCACTTCCGCGTGCACTTCATTTTTAGTGTGTACTCACGGATAAGTCCGAACATGCGTTCGCTATCCAACTACCAACACATCCAACTATAACACGTGTGCTGCTGCTGCTGCTGGTGTGTAATAGTGTAGTCGTACTATGGCCGAGCTGGTAGCAGCACACAGTACAGCAATTAGTCGATCGTTCATCGTTCTGCTGAACACGTCTGAATATTTATGTGCGTGTGTGTGTGTGTGCTCACGCGTGTGTGTCGACACACGCTGCACGATGAGTGAGTGTGTGTATGCGCACAGCCCCATCAAGAATGCAATCAGGTTGTAACAACGACGTGCCAACACACAAACACGCCAGACAACGGTGGGCCGGGCCGTCCGCTCGTCCATGTGAAGAACAAGACATTCCTTTCCATATGGCAGTTTCTAGATGACACGCTCGCCCGAGCTCAAAGTATAACTGCGCGTCGTCGCGTGTTCGCAATGACAATGCGCACACATGTCGCGCAATTGACTTAATTATACACCGTGCGCAGAGCCGGTGGTTGGCTAGAATTAGATTCGACATCAGCGAATACCTGCCGTCGCGCAGCCGTAGGCGCCACCAGCCCTAAGGGAGTCGTCGCGTGTGCACAACTGTCACATACCTAACTGCTACACAACCGTCAATATCTGCGCAAAAATTGATGCAGTGCGGAATCAACACACTGCGGTAATGCTGGTATAAAGCTTTGGTATAAAGCGGTCACGCCACGTGTGGTATCAACGACACGCAAACACGCACGCGTGCACAATGGTCCTTCGTGCATGGGCGCACACGACACGCGCGCAGACTCCACCCGGAAATGTAATATCGTGTGTGCAAACAGATGCGCGGTGCATGCACACGCACACTCATATCACCGTGTGCAGATCGTGGCGCATCCGCTGCTGCTGGCGCGACCAAAAGAAAAGCGCATGCACGCACCTGTGTAAGTGTGTGTGTGTGTTTTGGAATTGCATCGCATACCTGCTTGTACTTTACGCGCGCAGATACACAACAATACGCATATTGACTGAACGCACGCGCGTGCGCGCGCAGCTGATACATACCGCAGAGGCGCGCGCACGCGCAATCGTTGCAGTGCAGTGCACACATTGCTCGCCTCCGTGCACACACCGCCACTCGTCGTCGCCGTCGCCGCCCGACCACCACCACCACCACACGTGTAATTGGCCCCATTACGTCTTGTGTGCGCGCGCAAGTGCGCCTGAATTGCGTCTGCATGCGCGCGCACATCATCCACTCTCTCTCGTTATAAAGAACACTTCCACATGGATTTTAATATGCGGCCTACCATCATCGTCGTCGTTTTCGTCGTCGCACAATGAAGACACAGCACATTGCGCAAAACAATAAAAATAACGCCGCAAGCGTGCGCTTTGTGTCATGTGTGTGCGGTGCACGCGTGTGTGTGTGTGTGTGTGCAATCGCTTTATGACCGGCGCCATCAGCGACGAACAAAAGCGGTATTTTTCGTAAGTAAATGCACACCGTGCAGTTAATGTGCAGTTCCTGTGTGCACTTTCGGTGAAATTATTCGCCATTGAGTGCAGAGCAACGCTGAGGAAATTCCGCTGTCACGTTCAACGAGTGATTAATTGTTTCTATATGGAAAAGCTAGCGCGAAATGAAGCTTCCTTACATATAAGTACTACCAAGCTCATTAATTTGAAACATACGTTTTGTAGAATAAGTAAGTCACTTGAAAAAATGTAATCATGCAGTTTTGTTCAATGAGCATTGAGAATATTCAAATATATCGCTGAAGTTAAAGAAAAGTATCGCCTTTAGCTGAGTACGTCATAATCGTTCATATATGGATACATTGTCGAACGAACCATGAAATTGAGAACAAATCCTGTCCATCGAAAAAAATAAAAAGCCTTCAAGTTATACTTTTGAACAATTCTATATTGAATATAAACAAATCTGTCTTCTCTGGGCGCGCTTCACCAAAGGGTGAGACTTTTCTTCAACGATTTGATTGTATACATTAAAATTATGTTGGATGAACTAAACTGCATCAAAACTGAACAAAATGAATATATGAATGAGATAAAAAACGAAAGAGCTTAGGCGACGAACCTTTTCATTGCTATCATATACCTCATACCACATAATAACCATCCATCCGAAAACATCAAAATAACGTAATAAGCATTATAAACAGTATCATATTTTATTTGCTGACTCTGTTTATGTGCACTTCACCAATACACTGCATACTTCGAATAGCACATGACAAATGATTGTTCCGATCGTAAAATATAATTTGGCGTTATTCCTGTAGCAGCCACTGTTAAGATGATTCTATTATTTCTGAAGCGTGCATACACTCGGCTCATACACATACAATTTAGAGTACGTTTCAAATTCCTGTGTAATTAATGAAGCAATGATGGAATTCGATTCGATTCAATCTCTCTCATTGTAACCAACACAGCGATCAACTGTCAAGCGTCACAGCGGTGACGATATCAAGTCGATCTCAACACGCACACGAATGCCAACACGACGTCGTCTCAAACACTGGCTACTACTGCTGCACATTGCGTGTGTGCTTGTTAAATTCGCTCGTCGTTCCGAACCACAGACACAAAGTTCGTCCGCAGGCGCGCACTGCGTTTAACATAATTAATGAAAGTGATGCTGTGCGCGCCCGACGTGCGCTCGATAAAATTGCCTGGCACTCTGGCTCGCTTACGCTTCAGCACTCTCGCACTGCTGTGATGCAATGAAACAATAACCATTATCATTATTTATATTGCGTTTATGAGTGCAGATGCAAATATGTCTGCGCGTGTGTGTGTGCAGTGCAGTGCTGACTGCCCTGCCGGACGTGCAGACGTGCACATATGCAGAGTACACTTTGCTCGATGAGAGTAAACGCATGCATCTTGCATGTACTCACACAAATATACAACACACATGCCAATCAGATTATCGCTTGTATAACCAACAGACATAAATTCTTCATTGTGCATACCATTACGCAAGCACGCGCGCGCGTGCGCGTAAAACCAGCGCCAACACACACGAACGAACACAGACGCACACACACGATCATCATCACATACCGCGACCGTGCGCGCGCAGAGTTCGTGCGTAGTTTTCTGGAACGCACATTGAACTGTGGTGGCTGGCTGGCTGCGCGGACAAACGCATCAATCATATGCATTTATGCAAACACGCGCCAGCCAGCCAGCCGTGGCACGTACGCACAAATTCCTCACGGGCGAAAATCGAGCGTGCGCGTGCACAGTGATTTCTTTATATGGCTCTATATCATATTAAATCGTCGTCGTCGGCTGCACTGCTGCTTCTGCCGTACCGTTGCTCCGACGCGATGCTGTAATCGTAATCATATTACGCGTATATTTTATATTTATATGGCCTGCTGCTGCAACATCCGCGGAGTGTGTAATTCGCGCGCGCGTGTGTGTGCTCGCATGCACGCAATGTCGTCGTCGTCGTGCATCATTCCCGCGCGCTCGCATGCATAATGTTCTAAAAATCGTGCACAGCACGCCAAGCAACACACCAAGCAACACCGACACCGGCAAGCAGACGGTGAAATGATACTCTCTCGGCGACGCGACATTGACTTCATTGAGAAGCTCTAGGTGCGCGCACGCGAGTGCTGCTGCGGATGAAACACGATTATGATGTTTTTTGCCCAGGTGCAAGCGCAGGCATGCCTGCCGCATGCTCATGCCAAGCATACTACATGGGCTGAGATGTCCTGGGACAAACTATGAAGGACCTACATTTTTGGTATCTTTAACAAAGTTTCCTTCGCTCGATAGCCCTAATACAGCGGTCCTGCAACATCTCGATACCATTCGAAATTAATTAGCTGCGAAATACAATTTTTTTTTATTTTGACTCCCTTATTCGAATGAAACCTCTTTTTTCGAATTTGAAAATTCATAGTAGTCGTTGCTGGTCAAAGCCGAAGAATACAGTTGATGCGGCGGAAATTCTTAGCACTATTCGTTGATTTTAGCAATCATTAGTCTATGTTTATTTTAATTTCTGTTTCAACGCAATCTATAAAGAATTATCTTCTAGAATCCCGAAATACAGACGTAATCCTACTGTTACAAATTGTATGAGAGGGTTCAACGCTATCTGTCCACTGCGATGACTTCCGATTGGACTCCAGAATAAAGAAATAGAAAAATTAAACATATTTTATACATTGTCCCAAATCTATCGAAAAGTGTAGCTTAATCGTGATAGATCAACACGATTTTATCTTGTTGCTTTGTGAGTTTTTCGACAGTCATTTCGCAACTTCTATCCTGCAGAAAACAGAGCTTTATCTAGACTAAAAATACTTTTTTTCATATGTAAGGATATGTCGATCCGTGTGTTACAATAAAGATAATTACTTTCAAACTAATGACATTTCGGTGATAAGATTATTTATGGATGGCTAAAAAATGACTATGCTGAATTTTCTCTTTTCAGCATAGTTTTAATCAGAAATGTTGTTCCCTCATAGTTAGTCTCAAGACTAATCAGTCCATGTAGTAAGTAGGTATGTAACACAGCCACAGCGACGATGAGGAAGGAGGCGCTAGCGGCGACATCCGTGGGCTGGTTCATCGACGTCGACGCCGCGTCTTCGTCCGCGGTCGTCGTCGTCATCATCGCTGTGGGGCATTTCCTTGATGCGCGCGCACCTTCTTCGTCGTCGTATGTGGCATGCACGCGCGCGATGCTCGCTACTGCTATTTCTGCATATATAGAAATATGCTGCCGCTGAGTGCTGCACGCGTGTGCCAGCAGGCGATTATACGAGCTCGCGTGTGTAGCGCGCGCGTATACTTAATGTCAACATATTACTGCTGCGGCGGCAGCGGCATCCAACAGTGTGTGTGCATATTTATGTGGTTGACATTGCGCATAGTTTGAATGTGCGCACCGACCGGCATGAGATGGGCGAGTGAGCGAGTGAGTGAGTGAATGAGTATGTGCAGTGTACGTTTGCACATATGTGTGTGTGTGTTGCGTAATAAACTTGTCGCCACGTTGCGCGACATTGCACCTCACCTCGCCGCCTCACAATGCATCCGCGAATCCCGTTGCATATGCGAGATTGCGCGCGTACGAGTGAATGCGCCCGCCGCGCGTGTGCAAAAAGATCGCGTGCCTCGAGCGGAAAACGAATATGTGAATGCACGCGTGAGAGATTATTATGCATTATATTTGGTATTGTGTTTGGAGACTGCTGACTGCGGGTTTGTGCACACAACTTTAGTATAGTACTAGACTAGCTCAATAATTCGAAATTGTGCTTCTTTTACGTTTAGTATGGAAAGTAGGATTCTCACAGACAAATGTAATGATGTAGTTTTCTTCAATTAACATTTGTCTATATTTGTCTAAAATGTCGTTGAATAAAAGTCTTGTCCTATAAAAGACATATCCGTTCACATAAATACATACATACAGTTACTGACATAGAAATAAGTACAACTGAGATAGCTTTTATATGGTAGCAAATTTGTTCAAATGCAGAAATGTTCCTTGAATACTACGTAAGCCCTTTGCAAAAACTCATAAAGAAAAATGTAAACCTTAGCCTCTCAATTTAATTTAGAAGTGAGAATAAAAATTGATCGGACAGAGAAATAGGAATCGCATGTTTTATTGTCCGGATGTCTCTCAACTTCAATCACCTCTCTACATTATTCCAGAAAATTTGGAACCAATTTCCTAGAGTCGGCCGCTGGAAGGCTTTTTTCATATTTCGCGAACATTTTGTGAGTCTGTATCCTGAGATAGTAGATAGAAGATAGTAGAGACAGTAGTAGTCTCTAGATTGTATATTATCTATATTCGTACAGTGTGTTTAGGGTCATTGTCGTGTTGAAGCATCTTTCTCCCAATTATTTCACACTTTCCAATGAAGTCATGTGCATCTGTAGGATATATTTGCAGATACTAGTCCATCCAACCATCAATCAGTGCTAACGGTCCAGCTCCACGTCATGAAAATACATTCGAAACAACATTTTACACCCTTCATACTGTCCCCATACAATCTATACAATCAAGCATGGTGATAGCAATTCCGCTGGTGCGTTTTCTTCGCGTGGAGCTGGACCGTTAGTACTGATTGACGGTCGGATGAACTAGTATATGCACAAATATATCATTAATTTTGTTTATGACTCTTTGCAAAGAGCTTACGGAGGATTCAAGGAACATTTCTGCATTTGAACAAAATTGTTATCAGACTCTAAAGTGGGCCTATGGACAAAACTGTAGAGCTAACTCAGATGTTCTTATTTCTATGTCCGTAACTGTACATACATTGTCGAACGAATAACCATGAAGACAATTTTTCACATTTTATTCAATGAAAAGGATTTGTGCACAAATTAATTATCATTCGATTGAGTATTCACACATTGCCCTAAGTCACTCCAGTGAAAAGTTCCGGTCTGTAAACTAAACACGGAATACGAAAATTGTGTATGGAGACAAATATATTATTATTGGAGTATTTTGTATGGAGAGTGATACAAAATACCCAATTACAAGATTGGTTTATCGGCCGAAACTTGTCATTGCAGTGACTTAGAGCAATGTGTGTATACTCAATCGAAAGATAATTAAATTGTGCACAAATCCATTCAATTTGAAAAAATATGAAGAAAAAAAAACCTACAAGGTCGGAAAAAATCTGCCTTCTTTGGGCGCGTTTAACCAAAGGGTGAGACTTTCCTTCAATTTCGTATTCGTATACAATAGAACGTTGAATGAACAAAACTGCATCATTACAATTTGTGTGTGACTCTTACTATTCCTACAATACGTATAATAATCACGATTTCATGAATGTTTTCAAGTAATGAGCTAGGGTAGGAAAATATATAGCAACATGAACCGTTTCGAGCTGGCGCACGTCTGCGCGCGACATGCCATGCGCGGAATTACAACCGGAGTGAAACGACACGCGAATTGCAACCGCTAACCGCACGCGACGAACCTAAAAAGCAGATCGTCAGATCTGCGTCTGCGCGATGAAGACGTTTGATTTCATCGATCTTGACAGCGGTAGAAAGAGAAAAATAATGCATAAACCACTTTCCATTCGTGCGCGCGCGCGCGCTTCTCCGACATTTTTTCGTCTGTCGTAAGTACACAACCACTGCTAGCATATAGAGTCAGTCATCTGCACCTCCTCGCATCTCGACGCGAGGCGGCTGCTAAATATAGTTTATCTATGCGCGCTCATCGTGCGCGCACAGCTCAGCTCAACAACACGGCGGTTAATCGCGTGCCAACCATCGGCACGGATCGTGTTCGCTTGCTCGCGTTAAATTGATTAATTGTATCGGATGAAAGTTGTGTGTGTTTGTCTGTCTGTGTGCGAGTTGTCTGAGCACGCGTCACGCATCGCAGCCCATCGCATAGCAAAACCATAAATTTATTCGCTCGATCCAAACGCCGCGCGCGCATCGCTCGGATCGTGGTTCGTCGATTCCGATGATGTGATTTTGATGAAGTCAAATAAGCATGCGATGTGCACCGTGTGATTATTCCGAATGCAGCGGCGAACAAAATTCTCACAGCTCAATCATCGTTGGAACCCCCCGCTCCGGCTGCTCGCATCGTCATTAACTAGATTCTCCGATTGCATAATTTCTCTTCATCGCAGCGAACATCGCAGCATATGCCCGCTGCATAATACACTTTCTTCCAATGTCGAACGTATTCTGGGTGATGTAACACACACAGTCGACGATGACGCAGAACCCGTCGAGGCCACGCCTGCGGTGCTGAGATGCAGATGCGCAGTGTGCATCGCAGAAGGAAGCACATTCATTCAAAATCGCATCAGAATCGTGCGCGCACAGCAATGGAACGAATGGGCATCAGCGGAGCAAACGCATAATGACTCGACTGGTGTACATCAATCAGACTTCTATCTCTCTTTCTAACGCACAACGTGCAATC
Source organism: Exechia fusca (assembly GCA_024741255.1). Taxonomy (NCBI): domain Eukaryota; kingdom Metazoa; phylum Arthropoda; class Insecta; order Diptera; family Mycetophilidae; genus Exechia; species Exechia fusca. The sequence continues at coordinate 22,101 of JANTBZ010042538.1, forward strand.
ACCGCATAATCCTATTTGTTCGATCCATCATAGGTCTCGTGATTGCTGGCGAAGCTACTACGTGCGTATGATTGTGGAATTGAATTTTCCTCTAATAAATGCGTAGACGAACTTTATCAGACAAACAAATATACAAGTGTTATACGTTTTTTTCACTCCGTCCATTCGAATCATCTACACGGGTGCTATGATCCGCTAACAAACTGCAGATCAGGTGGAAAAAACGTATTAAACATGCGTTACATGCATAGGTACCTACTGATTCCAAAATCAATTCACAGATAGATATGATTATTTCATGATACACGTTGGGGGTATTGAATGGACCTCTCGAGCACGGCTGCCATCATCATAATTATATGAAGAATCAAAATATGTGTACACGGTATGTCTACACATTTTGATCGATGTTAGCAGCTGCTATTAATAGCAATTAATATCCAGCATCCAACAACTATGTTTATGCGATCACGTCGGAATTCCATTACGACCCACATGTGTCTGTTTTTTTGTGATGCAAATGAAACATCTCAATGTTGGTCCAATTTCTGTCGACATTTGCCTGCGTGAGCACGCAACTGTAAACCTCTAAACGGAGACGAATGACCGTTTGCAACATTGCAATTTTTACATCGAACTCTGCTTGTCAGTATTTACATGACGCACGCGGTTAGCAAAAACACATTCGCAATCGGCCCGCCGCACATGTCCATAAATTGTGAGCGGCCGATAATGAAGCAATATGCGATTAAACCAAAACGTTATGTTCCCAGATTCTTGCTATGGATACCGACAGGACACGAAATAGCACGCGCACGCTTATGCTCTCTTCTGGCTTGCGTGCAAGAACAATTATCACTACTTGTGGATCGCAGCTCGTAGCACATGCGTGCTGAACGGATTATGTCCACGCGAATTGGTTTTATGGGGTGCATACTGCATACTACATACGCGCTCCTCATCGCCATCGACATGTTGCGCATGTGCGACGACATTGGCGAGTGAAAACTAAAACGCTAGCAGCTTGCATGGTATGCACCGTTTTAATGATATTACCGTAAGTTGTAGTAGCAGTAGCAGCAGTAGCAGAAGGAGTCGTAATACTTTATCACATGCACCACCACCACCGCGGACCGCGGACAACATAAGATTAATTAGAAAAACAGAAAACACCGCATCTGCTACCACAGCAGACATGTGAGAGTCTCGCGATAGATTGGTCGATTGGTCGATTGGTCTGCTCCGATCAATATTTCCATCATTATCACCGGCTGGCGCATATATGGGTGTGAAAATGGTTAGATGTGTGTGTGTGTGTGTGTGTGTGAATCGATCGCTACGCGGTTTATGCGCGCGGCCAAATGCCGGCAGCGCGCCGTAACTCGCGGCGACACGCGAAGATGCCATCGCGTCGTCGACACGCGACAAATAAAAGTAAAATATATGCAGTGGCATGCGTGTGCTCACACTTGCGCTATTCGGATGAAAATAGAAAACCTCCGCTCCTATATGCGACGCGCATCGATAGAGCGAGTGTGCATATGTGGATTTTTCTTTCTTTCCACCGGAGTGCCTTTCGTCGAAAATCAAGATCAAGTTCAGCGATATGCTGCGTTTCGCGACGTGCCGGCGATGCGTGCGCTCGCGTGTTACGTGCGTACGTTTCTGAGTGAGTGTGTGTGTGTGTGTGAGCGCGGGTCGAGCATGTAAAATATGCAGCACGCGTATGTTCGGTACGTGCGCAAGCAAGCCGCCCGAACTCTCGAGCGACTGCGGTGAGACAAGCTGGCTGCGGCTCGTACCTCATTATACTAATAATACACGTCTGTGTTGTGTTTCTGCGTGTACCTTACTGTGCAGTGTGTGTGTGTTGTGTCTGTGATGCACCGCTCTGCTTTGCACTGAATTTCGTCGGTATCGTGCGTCTGGGCGCAACATAGTATGCGGTATGTATGTGTGTACTAGGATCATACCATTGAGATTGCAAAATGACAAGAATCGAAAGCACGCATTTGGCGAACGGTCCAATATCATCAAGACAATGTTTCTCTCTCTTTTAATAGCTAGATATACATCTCTAGCATCACTTGTCAAATCTAATTGTAAGCGGTGTCTAAGCGGTGCTCATTAATGTATAACAAGTTAGCCGCATGCGTTATGAACAAAATCTTTGATTGTCCTTTCCTGTCGATTATCCGTTGAGCAAATGGAAACATAAATTGCTGTGTGTTTCCCATACTAGCGATTAGTACTTAACTGTTTTAAATCGTAGACTCGATACGAATATTAAAGATAAAACTATTTGTGATGAAATGAAGCTATTGGTGAGTAAAGTACATTACTTGAAAACCCCATTGTTATTTGTCACCAGGAATCCTAAGAACGCGTGTATTCCCTTTCTTTGTTTATTTAAATTCAAAGGCATCTTGTATTTTCTGTTAAATATTCTCAAAAAACAGAAGTGGGGCAAAATTAAGGTCAGTCCAAGGCAGACGATATATTACAAAAGATGAAAACACAAACTTGTTGATAAAACTGTCTAGGTTTCTCTACATAGTTCAAAGCCGATAGCCAAAATCCTGCGATCCTGAAATATCAAGATCAAAGTCGAAACTTTATGTTTTCGACTGTATACTTATTGATGTTTTCGACTGTACCGACAAATTTAGGCGTCGACTGCACCACACGAAATAAGACATGTTTTGGCTCCAGCCGCAATTTTTCTATCAGAAAACAGTGCTACATCAAGAAACGAAATTCCCTCTTCTCCATTAACCCGTATTTGATGAACCGCGTGTTACGATAAACGGCATAACTTTCAACCTACTTTATGGAATGTCATAACAATTTTGTATTCCTCTTTTAAAAGATGGCACTTCCGAAAAATGTTATTGATTTGAGAGTAGTGGCACCAGAACACCGATTTTTCCGGGACTTAGTGAACCATTTAGTATGCCAATGTCAGCGCAACATAGTTTTCAGACTCCAAACGTGATATCTTCCATTAGCAAATTGAAGGCTCTTGATTTGGATATTGGCAATTGTAACGATTGCATATTGCTACCAGATGTCCAAACCATTATAATATGGTTCTCAATGTGTTTGACAATGACTCTACAACGAGCTATAGCTCACTAGGAACAGTTTGCAATCTCATAAGTATGATCATAGTACATAGTGTGTTTGATCTGATGATGTTGCAGCGAACATACAACACACGTAAATGCAGACAACAATCCAATGTGCGAGAGTGGATTGCGCCAACGCACGCGCCAACGCAGACGCAGTGACTTTTGTTTTCGGCTGGAATTGGGTGGCTGCGCCGGCACACACACACACACTGCGCGCTGACACGTACTTGTACCGTGATTCTTATCGAATGCACACTCAAACTCGTTCACGTGCGCTCTGTCGAGCACGCGCTCGAATTCGGTCGGACGCGACGCGACGCGCGCAGATGGAGCGCACAGATTGTTTTGCGATGCACGAAATGGAAATGGAACACTCGCCGTCGCGTCTTTGGCGCCACAAAACGGATGACATAGTAATTATATTGGCCGAGGGAGAGAGTGTGCTTGTAAGCCTGCGTATCTTTGCGTCTGCGTTCATGTTAGCGCGTATCAAAGAGTCCGCCCAATTAAACTGCAAAAGTGGCGCATAGTTGACCCAAAAAATACGCGCGCGTCCTCTCGCTCGCTGCGTGTGTGTGTTGCAACTAGCGCATGCGCGAAACGGTGCCGCGCATGTAACCGCGCGAAACGACGACGTCGACGTCGAGATGACCCTACACATGCGATGACATTGGCACCGCGCAACTGCGTCACGAAATGTATGCTGTTTGCTGAGTGTGTGTGCTCTATCGTTTACAGCACAGTGTTGCGCTGTCGTTGCCGAGTCGACGATATACCCTCTTTCGGGATCCGCACGCGCGCGCTCGACGGTATCGTATAATTATTGCACATAGCGCGCGAGCGCGTGCGCGTGCGCCGTCTGTCTGTATATTTTGCAAACACAAACACGCACGCGCGTGTGCTTTGAATGGCAAATTAAAACCACCGCTCCGCACCGCACGGCTGTCGTCGCGTTGCCACACAGACCAACATAACAGGTGAGCCGGCGAGCACCAACGGTTCGCGCGCGTGCGTGTTTCAAACACACCTATGTCACGACATCGTCGCCAGCGCTGGCTCCGCGTAACGGCAACAGCGGCGACAACAACGCGCGACTGCCTGCGTGATGACGCGCCGCGACAACGCCAGCGATGATTATGATGATGTTGTTGCACATGCAGCATACAGCCAGGCATGCACGGCGGAGGCGGCAAAGTTTGAACATTTTGTCGTGCGTGTACACGCCATAATATACACGATGTCTACACACACGCGCGTGCGCGAGATAAGATTGCCGCCCGCTCGCGCGCAGTATTTACTTCTCTATTATTGATTTTAGACGCGTGTTGGCACACGACGACGACAAGCATCGCTCGCGCGTTTCGGAACACTTTAGTACAATGCATGCGCGATTCTGCGATGCTCGCGCAAAAGGAAAGCTGGCGGCGGCCGCGGTGGCCGTCGCGTGTGCGTGTGTGGTTATAATAATTTCCAACGCCTCACACAGCCAAAGTGCGAACGTGCGCGCGCCGTGCACTTTGTGTGTGTGTGGTGGCGTGCGTCGCAGTCATGTTTCTGCGCTCGGTATCATCATCGCGCAGCTCGTACTTTTAGTCTCGACGACATAGTTCACGTGCGCGCAGCTGAGGCACGCGCTGATCATCGCGCAGAAGTCGTCCCATATGTTGGTGTTGTCATGTGTGTGTGTGTGTGGGAACAGGTCAACTGCGCGCGCTGGATGTTCGCACTGAGCGGCGAGTGCCATCGTCAACGCGCGCGACACCCGCGACACAAACGAAACGTCGTATAGACGTAGGGGAATACCATGTAGGTTGAACATAGTTTGAATTTTGCTCATAACCTGTGTACTTATGCGATTTTGTCAAATCTGAGCATCTTGAATGAAAGTTCCATTTTTTGGGCCCAATTTTGCTGAACATCATTTCCACCACAAGCTTAAGGATATAATGTAACACGACTTAATACTAAAGTGAAATGTGAAACTTGGAAGACCTTCTGAAAAGACCATCAATCGATTTATATTCATATTGAGGGCTCTATTACTTGTGCCATGTTTAATGTTTAGGTTCCAACATTAAAGGTACATTCGAGTGGTTTAACCATCGCGACATGTGATTGTGTTACTACGGCGCAACGTATTAAAATGTAGATGTTTTTTTTGAATTCATATTGTTAAGAGAAGCACCAACACAATATTTTTAACCCATTTCCGGCGACTGGTCGATTAATTGACCAGCAACTTTGAAATTTCGTACAGCCTAGCGTGAAACGAAACAAAATAAATATTCTTAATTGGTCTTTCCTCAATACATTCAACATTTATTAGGCTCGATTTGATTATTAACTTGGTCGCTAACTTGGGCAGACCGAGCATTTTTCAAAGCGAATTTCGAATCTCGTTAGTCTAACAAAAACGGAGTTCCGCTAAGAATATTAATAACTCATCGAAACATCAACCGATTTTCTCTACATTTTGTTTTTCGTTTTCATGAAGAACCAAGTAAGAACATCACATGGTAGAAAATTTAAAATATTTTCCGGAAAATAGAAAAATCGTGAAAATTGGAAAACTGGGTCGAGTGAATGATTACGATTACCAAACAGAATTCAAACCGGACAAGAAAAAAAATATTCGAAAACTAAAACGTGTATTACATGGTGACAAAAGAAGAAGGTATTCGAAGTCATATTGAAGCACTGATTCCTGATAGGTAGAAGGGCCGCTGGAGCCAAAACATGTCTAAAGAAATTAATATCTGGGGTCTGCCCTATCCAAAATGAAATTTGACAATTTTGAGAACTATTCTGTACCTTCCATTTGGGCTCCGAAGTCGATGCGCGCAGTGGACGGCTAAATTCTGCAGTTCTCACCGAATAAATTCGGAATTCGGAAAGGATAGAACCTGGAGATTGCTGATACCCTGAGGTGATATAAAAACGTAAAAACTCACAATCGACCAAATCGACCAATAAACCATTATTCATGAATTGGGCTATGAATTGTGGGTCCACTTATGGTTTTGTGCGTATTTAGCCCGCAGCGACTATTTTGTATTTCCCAACTTAAAATGGTAGATCCGGGGAAAGAATGAGGCAGTATCGATCGAGAAAAAGAGCATTTTGCAAGAGTTAGCGACGAATACTCGTTTAAGATGATCGAGATGTTGTATAAACCGCTGATTTAAAGCTATCGTGCTAAAATTAAACTATGTAGAGGAATTAAAAGCCTTGTAGTATACAGTGGTTCAACCTACACGGTTTTCCCCTACACTAGTGTAAGACCGATGCTCGGCAAACACGCAAGAATGTGCACCGCACTTGCGTCGCGGCGGACGTGGCGGACACGCGGGCACTTGACAACTCGATCGTTGGTCGTTGTCTTCGTCGTCGTCGTCGTCTCTGCCGGTACGAAAACAATGTCATCGCCATTTGTCACCGACGACGACGACGACGACGTTGGAGAAGCGCGCTCTCATCGACCGCATAATTAATTGCATCTTCCGGCGTCGTAAAAGTAAACGGGCGCTGTTTGCGGTGTGTGTGTTGCGGTTTTTTCGACGTGTACCAGTGTGTCTGTGTGTGTGTGTTTCTGATGTTTAATAAGCTCTTCTCTGGGTTCCGTACCTGCAAAAAAGGCGAACGCGCATGCAAACATTGGGGCGACACGTCCGCTTTGGCGGCGGCGGCGGCGGCTGCGGAGAAAGATATGTGTGCGACGACGACGACGACGACGATGATGATGATGGTAATGGGTGCGGGCGTGCACACGCGTGTGAGCTTGCGCGCGCGCATCACACACATTAAATTGAAGTGAAAGGAGTGTGTGTGGTACACACACAGAAGAGCAGAGGTGTGCTCGCGCGTGCGCGGGACGTGAAACGTGAAATGGAACGTTCTTCAATCATTTTCATCCACCACCACCACCGCCACCGACCAAATATGAGTCAAATGGCGAAATTACACACGAGTCGCCCTCCGCGTCTGCGGCGGCAGCATGCACGTTTCATGCATAGTCACGATGAGCGCCAGCGCCACACACACACGCTTGCCAAATGTGTGCACAATTTTACTGCGGCCCAAACAACATCAATAATCCCGCACGTGCACGTCGATTCTCACCGCATTAATATCTATCGGCGTGTCCGCCGTCGTCGTCGTCGTCGTCGTCGGTCTGCACACGTACGAGCAGCCACTCACATGTGCCCGTGACGCGTGTAAAACATGAGCTGTACAGCTGGCCTGGCTGCGGTGTGTGCCAGTGAACCTGGCTGTGCATTTATTCAATTGTCGTGTGTGGCTATTGCCGTCGAACGACGTCTCGGGTGATAAATATGCGTCCAGAAATTGGATCGATCGTAGGTTCCAGGCGATCATCCATCTCTCACTCATGTGAGTGTTGCGAGTGTGTGTGTGTCGGAATAGAAACTCGCGAATGGACACGCAAGGTTTTTCTCGGCGAAAAATCTGAATAATATGGAGATAGAGGCGATGGCATATATTCCGAAGACGCAAAAACCGATGGATGTGAATCACGACGTGCGCGCGATCTTTTTTACACGGTTCGATATAACGGCCCGAACAATGTCGCTATACGATTTTTAAATTAGTAGATAGTATGTCGGGTTGGAAAGCCGATGTTACAAACACATATCACTTTATTCGTCCTTATTTCAGAGCATTTACAAATGAGTTCATACTTGCGAGAAACTTGCGCTATTGTCGTCGATACATACGAAATAAGTATATAAATAACGCTATATATCCTACTGGTGTTTTTTGTTAGCCACTTGAATACCGCAGTTGAATAAGTCCGTGTATACGCATTCGAAATAAAAACCCTTCAGGGATTTTATAAGTAC
>JANTBZ010042539.1:0-12224 GCA_024741255.1 Exechia fusca
TTATATATAGTATGTCCCGATGCGAAAGATACAATGTAATATACATCGAAGTGAAGCTACTTGTCGGTCGAATGAAATAGAAGACGTTATGCTCAATCCAATAACAGACTCGCGTCAGATAGTGTGACAAAACTGCCTGTTCATGCACACAGATGTTTATCTGGTTGCACGAAACCCGTATATAAACTAAATGAAATAATTATGTTTTTTTAGTTGAAATATCGCAAGCCGTCGGAGATGAGAATATTCGGATACGTGTTCGTTTTACTGGCTCTGTTCGCCCGTCTAACTCAATCGATTCCATTCTTTCCATTTTTTCCACCACGATCCAAAGCCGAGGTGCCACACGGATAGAAACAACTCCACAACCCAGATGAAAACGCAGTGTTTTGTGTGTTGGAAATAAATTAAATGTACTGTTGAGACTAGATTATGGTCGTATCTAGATTTTCTCAGTCAATGTACCAGGAAGAGAAGTTTTTCGATTTTACTTAGAAATTCTTATCGGCGTTGTTGACTTCATTCGATATTTGTTTGTAGAATAAACGGTGTTGATATAATAAAAGTACCGCCATATTCGTCAGACAGCGATAAATACATCTGGTTCACAAACCCTATTGACATGAGCACGACCACAGATGTTTATACGGTTGTCCGATAACCGTATATAAAGAAAATTGATAAAGATGTTCATATAGTTGAAATACTGCATGCAGCCAGACATGAAGTTATTCGGATACGTGTTCGTTTTATTGACGTTGTTTGCCGGTATAACCCAAGCATTTTTCATACCCATCTTTTACCCACAACCGAAACCGCCTGGACAATAGACGTTGTATGATACAAATAAATAAAAACTTCAAAACCCAGATTACAAAAAATGCATCATAATACGTAATTTCATATCGCAAATGATTTCCGACGTATGTTATTGAAATACCATAATCCAATGAATCCATGATAAAATTACCCTCAAAATCACCCCCACAAACTCACCCTAAAATACACCGTCTGCATATTCTGCACATCCACCCGCACCGCCGACTCGCACGTCGAAAAGTTCCCATACAACTGCCTGCAATTGCCCACAATCCGATTGCCCTCCATCGTCAGGATCGGCGACACCTCGCCGGCCGTTGTGTACGAAATCGCCGCTCCCACCGAACCCGATATTTCCGAATTCGAAATATTATGCTGCGCATCCCGATTGAACCCGATCGCCGAGATCGGCAACGTCACCACTTCCGCAAAGAAGCCATGCCTCGCCGGCGCTCCGCTCGCAATCAGTCGCACACTCAAAATCGGACCCGTCGTCCGGAACAGCTGCTTCTCGTTCTCCGACTCCGCCTCCACTCCGCCAATCAGCCGCGACGACACATTGTAGATATCTCCATCGAACAGATGAATCGCATCCCTCCGGCCATACTCCTTCGAGTGATTGAACAGATTCGCCTGCAGCAGCCGGAACCCAATGGGTTTCACCCGGTACGCACTCTTGAATATCTTGACACAATTCACCGGATTGTTGTCATACTTGTAGTACACAATCACACGCTCCTCGATCGTAATCTCCTTGGCCACATCGCAGATATCCACCAGCGAGAACAGATTATACGGCAGATCCAGCGCCTTCAGCGGCGCAAAACTCGACTCCGAACTATCCCTTCCCTCTCCGGTCAGCGAAATCGCATTGATGCCCTCGCCCAGCGATCGCTCCACCCGCAAATGCTCCAGCGAGATCGCATCGCTCGGCGACACCAGATTGATCCCATGATGCGCACTATCCCTCACCGTCACCGAACTAATCCGCGGATTCCTCTGGATCGTCTGCACCGCCGGCGACTTCTCGGCATGCAGCATTCCCGCACTCTCAATGCGCACAAACTCCAGCCAACTCTCCGCTCCCGCTCGCGTCTCGTGCGTCCGCACATCGTGCACCCGCTCCTCGAAGGCATTCCGCTCAAAGTCGGCATTCGCGAACCTCACACCACCCCAGTACTGCCTCTGCGCGTCCACATGCGGTGCCGCCATCGCGCAGCTCACAAACACATACTCATTGTCCCACCGGCACTCGTGCCTCCTGCCGTACAGTTGACCGTTCAGACGCTCCGGGCAGTCGCCGAAATGCTGCTCTGCTCCGGCACACTCCAGTGGCTGCACCCACGACCAGATGCGCGTCAGCGAGTTGGTGTGGAACTCGATGCGTTTGTCGTGCGCCACAAAGACGTTGAGGGGATCGTAGCCCAACTCGCGGCAGACGACCTGGGCGTTGCGCTCGGTGAAGCGTCGGTCGCAGATGGGAACCCATTGCAGAGTGGTGTGATTGAAGAACTCTAGGAAGCCCTGATGGGTGGCATGCGCCGGCCGTGCGGAATCGTCGAAGGCTGGCGTGCAATTGCGCTCAGTGCACAGGCGGATAGAGTCGTAGTTCATCATTGGCTCCGCTTCGGCGCCGCGCTTAACGATCTGCCGGAGTTCAGCCACCTTTGGACGGTCCTGAGGCCGCATGACGATCTCTCCGTCGCGGAAGCCACGAGCCATCAGCGTTCCGAGTACAAGGATTCCGACGTTCGGTGCGAACTCGAGTTCGACGCCCGGTCGGATGGTCAGAGTGACACCGGGCATTACGGTCAGATCGGCATTCACCTGGTAAGGTCGATCGCGACGTTCGAGTTGCAGGTCGTCGAAGATGCGACCGCCGAGGTTCTCGAGGTCGATGGGGCGTTTTTCGGAGAATACCACCGAACTGCTGGCGTCGACGTTCGACTCGAGCAGGTAGGGTCGATAGAGTACCTCTGCATGGTTGTTCCAGTCGTCAAAGTCGAAGATGCGCGAGAGGATGTACTCCGGTTCGGTGGAGCCCCACCAGTTTTCGGAGGCGTCCAGGAAGTTGCTAAGGCGCGCTGACTTGATGCCTGCAACCAGGTCGTAGGTCTGACGGTTATCGGCGATAAGGTTTCGGAAGATCCTGACCTTCTGCACGCCACCGAAGCCAATCACACAGGTAGGATTCTGGTAGAACGTCCGCAGGACTCGCGGAGCCGTGCGATACGTCCCCGATCGCGAGACTGCATTCACATTTTCCTCCCACTGATTGCCGCGGATCTCATTGTATGCCAACAGCGACGGCACCTGACCGACAATGTCGCTCAAACTGTCCGCTCTGAACTCCACCATCCACTTGCCGTTGTTGCCAGTAATGCGATTTTGATCGATCTTCAGCTTCTTCTCCATGCCGCGGAATCCAATCAATCCCTCTGCACACTCGTTGTCCTCGAACCGATTGCCCGTGATGTTCACCACCGCATAGTGACCCTTGATCTCGACGCCAAACATCTTGTTCGCCCGCCACGTTCCGTTGCCCACGTACACCGAGTGCGTGAAGTTCTCGTTGTACTGCCACACGTACGGCAGACTCAGGTCCAATCCGCCGCGCCGATTCGCCTCGACCGTCGTGTCCTGCAACACCCAGTGGAACAGGTTGTTCGACGAGCGCAGATCCTTGGCCACATGCCGAACGCCCTGTCCGTTGTCGTGCACCGACGACCCATTGATGTGCACCGTGATCTCGGACAGATTGCCGACGTGCACGTCCCAGAACGGAGCGTGAACGTACACTGCTTCTGCCGTATTGTGGGAGACCTCGCACTGCAGTACCCGGATGGTCTCGTTCGCCTTGCGCAGATAGTGCTCGCCGCGATCGCCAAGATATCGATTGTAGTACGTCGCCGAAAGGCCGCGCGCATTGCGCTGGATCTTCGTCGCGATCACCGACAGAGTTGGAACCGGACCACGGACGATCCGGTTGCGCTGGTCCTGCACCGGAGCAGCCAGCACGCTCAGCACCAGCACCACTCCGCCGATGGCATTCGTGCCACTCTCGTAGCGAACGGTCACTCCATAACTGCTGCTGGTCACCGGGAACACGGACAGATCTCGCCTGACTACGTAGATATCCGACTTACTGTTCTGAGTCTGCGAATCGTAGATCCACAGGTTCTCCGTGGAGCCGTTCTGGATGGGACTCAGCAGCTGGAAGCCGATCACATAGCCCGGTTGACATCGCACCAGAATCGATCGACTCACGGACTCGCCCACATGTCGCACGGTCAGCAAGTGGCGCTGCTGCCAGACGTCGGCGTCCAAGCGTGCTTCATCGTCTCGTGGCCAAACGATCGGTCTGTACTCCGATTCTTGCACGTTGAAGTCCTTGTCCATGTGGAACCAGCCGCTGAGCTCGCGCTGTTCAATGTCTGACACCACCGAGTCGTGATCGATGCCCGAACCGAGGTTGTCCCGGATGACCGAGCCGTGAACGCGCAGTCCGAGCTGCTTCAGGCTGATCCCGTTGCCACGATTGCCCGAAAACTCAGAGTTCTTGACGTTGTTGATCGAAGAACCGTAGATGTCCGAGTACACGATGCCCAGGCCGTCGTGCAGATTGTTCACGACTCGCACGTTCTCGAGATTATGTCGGGCAAAGTCCATCTGCATGGCAGGCTTGAACGTGTTGGTCGTGTAGTCAAACAGACCAGCTTTCTCCACCGTCACATACTGCAGATCGGCCCGATCGGCCAGCACACCGAACCTCAATCCAGCCCAAGCTCCCTCGTAGCATCGCAGCCCCACGTCCTGATCGTGCGCACACGCATTGAGGAACTCACCGGCGCGCTCCGCCCTGCACTTGGTCACGTCCACATCGTGCTCGGTGCAGCGCACATTCGCCAGATGCACGTCCTCCGTCATACCAGCGCTTGGCACCTCGCTGCGCAGCAGCCGCCAGTCTCGCGGATTCAGCGCAAAGCCCAGCTGATGACAGACGAGCGCCGCATCCATTTGCGTCCATCCGTAGTCACAGACGGTGCCCCATTTGTCAGCGAGCCACACCTGCAGGCGGCCCTCGTGCTCGGTGGCGCCGCCCAGCAGTCGAACGGGGACGCTGGGTTCTGTTTCGATGCCCGGCACCATTTCGGTGTCCATGTCGAGGTTCTCGGTGGCCGCATCCGGATCGCTGCTCTCCGTCTCGTTGTCCAGATTGGAGATCATCACAGGCGCTCGTTTCAGTGTGAGGAAGATATCGTCCGGGCTGCGACCGCGTGCCTCCAGCTTGCCTGCGACCATCATGCCGACGCTGGGCGCGAAGTTCAGCACGACGCCCGGTTGGAGCATCAGTTTGCCGCCAGGCCGCACGTTGATGTCACGGTCGACGGTGTAGGCACCGGCCGGCAGGATTTCCTGGCCATCGACCTCGCCGCCGACGCGACTTGAGCCATCGGTGTAGAACTTCGGTACGAATGTGGCGTATTGGATGAAAATGCTGGCGCCCGGATTGGAGTTGTGCAGCAGGTAGGGCAGATACTCGATCTTGGCCAGATCGTAGCGATCCTTGCGATGGAAGAGACGGTTGAAGATGTGCTCCTCGTCACTGTGGCCGAGCCAATTGTAAGTGCAGTTCAGCGTCTGGCTCTGATCGGAAAGCTGCGAGCCGACTTCGTAGCGTGACAGCGGGTTCTGGATGATGTTGCGGAAGACGTCCACGTTGCTCGAAGAGATGACCACTGGGGCGGCGACTCGCGATCGTGGACTCAGGCGATTCTCACCGGCCATTCCTTCGCCTTCCGTTTCAGACGGTCCGAAGGGTTCCTCGATTCGATTTGATTTGACAAAATTCCTCGTGAACAGCAGCGATTGCGTCGCCCGATCGCTGTACGGCGACAGCCCCAGCGAGGCCACGAACACGCCGCTATTATCGTCGAACAGATTGTTCTGCACCGTCAGCTGCACGGGCATCGTGCGGAACTCCTCAAGCACCGTGTTCCGCACCAGCAACGCTCCGTATTTACCTTGCCTGAAGTGATTGAACTCGATGCGACCGACCATATTCAAAGCCGGAGTGATGATAACCGCCACGCGAGTGTCATTTTGGAACATGTTCTGTCCTATCTGCAGCCGAAGCACCTGATCCGAGGGCCTTGCAAACCAGCACGTCTGAATGTCCACCGAATTCGATTGACTGTCGTTGAACAGATTGCCCGTTACGTTCACCCAGCTGTTGCCGCAGAAGTTGCCGTGCAGAATACCCGTTTCAAGATTCCCTATGAATTCCGAGTACTCGACGACCGCCGTCTGATTGAACGCCACATACTCCTGCCGGTCGACATCCGTCGTTTGATTCAGCCAAACCGCGAAACCGTAGCCCTGATTCGAGGCCAGCGACGAACGCGACACGTTCCGATTGCCACCGGTGTACGTGACATTCACTCCGTCGCCTCGATTGAAACTGATTCGACTGAGCGTCACGTTCACATCGCCCGCTCCTCCGGTCACGTGCACACCAGCCACATGCCCGTTGTTTAACACATCACTCAACAATACGTGAGCCTGCGACCGCAAATTGTCGACCGCAATGCCTCGCCCATCGTTGTCCGCCACCGAGCACAGAGACACATTCAAATCGTACGCCTTGAACGGACCCGTCGTGATCCGCAGAAATCCCAGCATCTCCGATCGCGCCTGCGCCCTAAAGCGCACGTAGATCTTCTCCCTCGTGCTGGTCACTGACTGCGGTCGCGTCTGATTCCGTAGCTGCCACGTGCCCAGTGGCCGATCGTTCGCCGACGATCCATCGAACAGCTGCAGCTCACCGGTCTCGTTGCGACGCATCGTAAAGTGCACAAAGTTCACCGTCAGCACGTAGCCGGGCTTCGTGAAGAAGTACTTGCCGCAGTCCTTCGGGGCGCCGGCGAATTGCGACTGGACCAGCGACACGGCGATCGGATAGGTCTGACCGGCCGTGGTGGGCAGCGTGCAGAAATCGTGAATGCTGCTGCGATCGCGACGCTCGTCTGCGCGCAAGTCGTGGCCGACGTATCGGATGCCATCGGCGCCATTCTCGCTAACGTTGCAGGCTTCCAGATGAGCGAGGCCGTAGCTGGAGTTGACGAAGACGCCGATTCCGCGCGACCGGACGACGGTGATCTCGCGAAGCGTGAAAGCGGCCTCGGGTCGAGTGATGTTGATGCCAGTGAAGGCAGACTGATCGACGGTGACGTCACGCATGATGGGCGGCGTGCCGATCACGTCGATGGCCGCCACGGTGGCGCGATTGCGACCGGAGCCGGCCTGAAGGATGTCGACGTAGCGCAGTTCGGAGAGGGAGAAGGACTCGTAGACGGTGTTGTCGGACGCGAGGCGGTGTTCGGCTGGGGCGTACTGGAAGCGGAGGCCGCGCCAATGGGCCGTGGCTTGGTCGTGTTGCGGCCGGCACTGAACGCCGATGTCGTTGTGATAGTCGCAGCTGCCGGCGCCCAGCTGGCGACTGGACCAGGAGCACGAGAGCAGAGAGGACTCGGTGCCGTGGCAGGCGGGTTCCTCGTACTGGAGGCGCGGATCGTAGCCTGGGATGCGTTCCATCCAGTTCCAGAAGCGGCCGCCCTGGAAGCCCATCTGACGGCAGGTGGTCTCGTAGTCGGCGATGGTCCAGCTGGGGAAGATGGAGACATTTTACAATCATGATCTTTGGAGTGAGCCATGTGTTTGAGTACTTACTTTCTCGAGTTCGTGCACACCGACCGCCAGCGGCCTTCGTGGAACAGTTGCAATCTGCCGGCCAGCGGAGACGGTCCATCGACCAGACGGGCGCCCAAATCCTTGGGCTGGACGCGAGTGACCTCTGCGTAGCCCGAGTTCGGTTGGGTGGTGAATGTGATACGTTGATCGGCGGTACCCTGAAATGAGTGTGTGTATGAGAAACGAGAATGAATTAGGCATACAATTGGCGAGGTAACGTGTGAAGCATAGTTCATGCGTGTTCAATGCTGTTTCAAGTCACACACTGCAGCCGTGTGTTGAATTTAATCACATGCGTCGTCGACTGGCTGTAGCGGAAATTATGGACGGATATATTGCTAGTCTTGGCGACCGCACCCAAACCACACAATCGCCGCACACACTTACAATCGGAACACGCATGTAAAGTGCTCGTAAATTGACCAACATTAAGCTAATCATTGGGATGGTGGGGGTGGATTGGCATTTTTCGACCGCATGAAGTGCGAATGTTTCCTCGAATGTGGCTGTCCCTAGTAGTTCAGTCCATCGATATCACATACTAACAGTCAGGCTGGAAAGTTCGTATCGATATTATGAACTACAATTTTATGAATATTTTTAACAGATGGTACCAATCTGCAAACGATACGACACCAATGTTGACATTATTTGAAATACTTTCATGATTGTACATTGTATAACACTGTTTTTAATTGCTACTAGAGCCAAATCATAACTTCAAAAAGAAGGTTTCGCGCAGCCCATGGCAGTTAAAGACAAGAACATAGAATTTCACAAAACAATTCCGGAAGACCGAAAAGCAATGTTGTTTTCAAAAAGCATCAGTTTGATTGTTTCTATATTTTTGGACTCCTAATATCTACCATGGACTCCCTCAAATAGGAAAGGCATTATATCGACTCCTGAATTTCATTTTGGAGAATGGCCTAGATACGATCCAACATGACGATGGAATAAAGCTGTTCAACCTCGACAGGACGCCATTTAACAAGTCTTTGATAGCGATGGCCAAAAGAAGTATTTTCGTTGTGTCCTACAACCAAACGATACGAACTTTCCATCCTGTCTGTTACATTCGTGACCATACATCACATATGTGTGCATAGATATGGAATAAATATATAGCATCCAGCAGAGCACGCAGACGCCACAGCCGCCATCGAATGTCTGTGTCTGCTATACTGAATCTCAGCATAGTGCGTAGTAAACTACAGTATAGAACATGACCCCGATTCTCTGGCGCCGGCCGCAAATATGCTCTACATCGAGTATACGCATCCTTGCGCGAACGCCAACATTGGCGAGGGTGCCGAAAGCAATGATAGTAAACACAGATACGATGTAATGACGACACGAAACACAACACCGACCCCTATCCGACGGAAAGTTACGCGCAGTTACAATGTTCCGCTATAATCGCAACGCCGAGAATATTCAAATCCGAACAACATGTCAATTACTCGAGCGGCGAACGCAATAGAGATGGGCGCAATAATGACGATGGCCTGAACTCGTTGACCGCCGCACGAAACGCTGCTGTTGATGAGCGTAATGGAATTAGTGCGTTAAAGAGACGACGACAACATCGCAAGCGTAACTCGCGCTCGGTGTAATTGTCTCCGCACTGTGTGCATATCTTCAGACTTGCGCGCTCACATATTGCTGAACATAGCGCGTGCCAGGCGTGTCGCGATGAGTGACGTGCTCAGACAAATTACGTTTAATGATCGCACACACACACACGCGTGCGTATGCTTGCATACCGCGCACAAGTTAATCCCGCCGTCGTCATTGCACATAATTTAACTTAATTATCGTCCGCATAAAGCGTGCAGTGCACAACATACTCGGGCATAACTTGTGTGATTGTGATCTACTACGAAAGATGTTACAAGCGTTGCGATTTCTAGTTTTGTTCCGTTCATTCAACACGAGCCAAAGTCCAAAGATGTGACGCCGGCCGTATGTGTCATTTAATTGGCATGGGCGGTTGATCTTGAATAGCCGCTTTCGCGGTTTTATGAATGAATGCGAGTTGACATTTAAACAACGAACGACAGCGTGTGCTGGTGTGGGGATTGTTATTATATTCACTTCTTCAATTAGATTACTCAAACGAGGTTTCCATATTTTGGAGGACAAATAAGCTATTAAAATTAGAAGTTATGGCCAATTATACATATGTAGAATGAACATCATAACAGTATTTACATAGAAGGATACATTTTAACAAATTTGGTCTTTTTTTAGCTGGAAATTCATTCTCGATTTTGTAGTGTTCACACATTGTTCCATGAATCTCCAGTGAAAAGTTATGTCTTTAATACCAAAGACGAAATATGCATTTTTCACATTTGGTTTCACTCTTCACACGAAAAGTCATTTTTTAGTATTGGAAACGAGACCATAAATTATCACAAAAGTGATTTAGAACATTGTGTGAACACTCTAATGGCCGAGAATAAAATTGTGCGATAATCCTCGTCATTTTTAAAAAAATTAAACGTGCTTGTATTCTAATTCGTTCGCTAATTTAATTCAATAAAAACGGAAAGGTCTCACTAGGACGTACTTACAAGGAGAGGTCACGCACGTGTCGTTACGGATCACAGTGAGTGTCTAGATGATACTAGAGGCAAAATAAAGATACCCGTCTTGAAGGACTCTTTCCAATGCGCCCTGTGGCCGAAGATATGAGCAAGTTGAAGATTGAGATTTTGTATGGGGGTTTAAAAATTCGACACCTTGTATTGACTACAACTTTTCGGAGAAAACCCTCATGCCGAAACTGTGGTACAATTTTATCATTGCACAACATGTCTCTACAATCCTGCATCAACAGACTTTCGATCAGTGACAATAACGTCAATGATATGACTTTAATGAAGCGATGTTATTTTTTAACAATAGAATGGTGTTCACTCAATATTCAACAATGCAGCAGCTACATGCGGTAGCGTGAACACATCGATTTCAGTAGGTATGCATGTTTTAATGTCCCCGGACCACGCAACGCAACGGCGTCATTCCATCATTTATACTTTGATATTAATCGCTACCTATGTGTTCAATCTGAATACTTTTATTATTACTTTGCAGGTCAGATTTTCCGCAACTCAATTCAATTTCTTTTTAGGATGATAATACCTATCATATAACTGTTCTCAAAAATAAATACGATTTCGTCTGGTACGGGAACAGGTCAATTGGATGATTCGAGATATTCCAATCGATCAACGCGATTCATTCTTTGCTCTGCCACTCGCTTCTATGACTCACCTTCGCCAGCAGCGCTCCGTACACCGTAATCCCCACCATTGGCGCCACATGCACCTTCACGCCTGGCTCCACAGTCAGCCGGGCGCCCAGCGCCACCTCCAGATCGCTCCTCAACAGGTATGGACTCTCCGCACGGCGCAACGTTCGCTCACCGACAATCTCGCCACCTGCCAAATCGGTCATCTGGTGGCGCTGCTCCTCGGACGCCATCACCGCGGCTGCGGCTGACATCTGCTCGCCAGAGTCGGAGGTCAGTTCGTTGCTGGTCATCGCCAGCGATTCGCCATCGCGTCCGCTGGCCGCGGAGGCGAACAGCAGCAGGAGGAAGACGGTGGCCGCAGAGTAGAGTTTTCTGCGGTTTGGTCGCACTATTGTTCTATGGGGTGTCGTTGATGCACCCATCGTGGTGCAGTTTGTGTGGGTGTTTGTGTATGTGTGGGCGCGGTTTTGCGCTGTGATGTGGGTGGTGTCGGTTTCGCTGGTGGCACTTAACTCATTGTGGGTGATTCACGGTGCGCGAGATCGATCGATTCTAATGCGGAGTTTGCTGTAAATTGAACAAATTCAATTCAAGTTCACTATCACGTTAAGCAAGCACTTCACTTGGATGCACTTGCAGTTGGTCGGCAGAAATTGATCAAGTGTATCGCCCGATATCGACACTACATCGATCTACCGACTGCTTCGGATCCGGTCGGCGCGGTCGCGCTTCACTGAATCAATTACGCAAATACTCGCATGCACACCAACACCACATACACGCTCACGATTCATGCTACTCTGCGTTATTCGTACGAAAATTACCGCATCGGAGGGGGTCAATTCGCTGAAGATGGGGGTCAACGACAACGGTTTCGTCTTCGTCTGATATTGAAACTGAGACAATGCACTCGGACACACACCATACACAAACAGACAGACAACAGTTCAATTTCCAAACAAAGCACAGCATAAGCGTATTATGTTTGATCGTCTGCGCGCACTCTTTTGCCTAATATCGATTTCAATGAGTGTAGAGTAGATGGTCTTTCAGTCTTTAAATGCAATTTCAGCTGTTAGAAAAATACTATAAGCATTGTCTCCCAATCGTACACATTTATTTCGAGAGCATACAACATTGCAAATATTTTATTTTAACCCTCACAAGGCCACACGTGTCGGGTCCCCAAATGCATTTCAATCGACATTCACAGGGTCTAAGGACCTACGGAATTATTAGGTATAATGGAATCAGCTATGTAAATGTGATGTAGATTCAGAATATATTTTGTTTTATGATATATGTTGATTGTTGTAGGCTGTAGACCGTTATATGCAGAAAACACATTAAACGGGCCACATGTGGACCCGGATCCCCACGAACTTTGACAGCC
>JANTBZ010042550.1:0-12220 GCA_024741255.1 Exechia fusca
TCCTTCCTTTGGATCATCGTTAGAAGAAAAAACCCGCACCCATACCGGGATTCGAACCCAGGACCTTCCGATCGTGAAGCAGGTACTCTACCCCTACGCCACTCAGACGACAGTGACTATTATCAGTTTCCAAATTCAAAATGGTGTCTCCAAGGAAAAAATGAGGAAGTACAAATCGCGAAAAATGGGCGGCAAATTATTTTCCAAGGTGATCGTGATATTTCAGGGTCGCTGGATTTTGGCTATCGGCCTTGAATGAGACTATGTAGAGGAACCTAAGAAGTTTTCATCAAAAATGTTGAACCATGTAGTACTCTAGGCTAGGACAATTGGATTCTAAATTCCATGAACATATCCAGATTACCTATCGTAGAATCGTAAATCGTAGCTGATCTAAAGCCCTTATAAAGAAATTAAAATCTGAATGCAGGCTTAATTGTGATTGTGAGTGTCCGTTGATTCCTACAATGTTCGAATGTTTAATGATAATGATAATGTACTATATAGCAGCCTGAATCGTTGGTAACTTGATTCAAGAAGTTTGGTTGCCTTAGATGTACAGCTCTTCGCCTCAGAGACAGTTGCGAAGCACTTGTACATAGAGAAAGATGTTAGGCGGAGATTATTTGATAAGATATTGGAATCTTTTGGAATCTTTGCTTAAGAAACTCACTAATGTAATTGTAAAATACGAACTCATTCTGACATTACAGAGTAAAGTTACAGCCTCCACAATATTGAAGTTGTATGACCGTCTTTTTACTCTAGCAAAACCACGAAGCTGATACAAAAATTCCTCTCTTGACTCCAGCCTCCTCCGTCCTCCACAATATTGAAATTGTATGACCGACTGTCGACTTTTTTGGCATAAAATGGTGTTCATTATTCACATGTTTGACTCTAGCGGCTATCTGACTTTCTATCTGATTTTTTTCCGCCGACTCCATCAGCACCGGTACCGTCGAGCGTCGAGAACATCCTCGGAACGGTGTGCCGCGATCGGCCCGGCGCGCACAACGACACGTCCATCTGGATGTATTCGCGTGGCTCCGGCCGCTGCGAGTCGGTGGAGCTGGGCGACGATGCGGCCGGACCAACCGAGGGCGGCGGCGTCGGTGGCGGCGACGGTGCGGCCGACATGCGCATGGCCAACAAGATCGTGTTCGTGTTCCAGATGCCGCTGCCGCGCGACGGACGCGTCCGCGACTACTCGCGCTGGCAGCAGAACTTCATCGGCGTGCTGCAGCCGAATCTGGCCTACCACAGCAGCTACGTGGTGCAGCCGCACACCGAGCTGACGATCGACGCGCGCCTGGCGTACCGCAATCGCGGCGACGCCGACGACGACTGGAAGCTGTACACGTCGGCGCTGGAGCAGCGGCATCTGGACTGCACTGTGGACAATGTGAGTATTCAGCGGAAGATTGTCATACGTTCGTCGTTGACTGAACTGAGTATGCAATCGAATCCCATTTATCTGTTCACGTTTACATCGAATAATGTCTTATATATTTCTTTATTCAATTTATAAGGAGATACAAGAATATAGCCGAGGATTCATTGATTCAAATTATGGTTCACAAAGTAATTTCATACGTTCCGAGGAATTTATGCAACGTTTTGATTACGTCTTGTTTCATAAAATGTCCACTTGTTCGTATCCGTTCTTTGCAATTATACCTCTTCACTCTTCAATGTCGCAACACATGGCAATGACACCGATCGCAAATCCACCCTTTTTGTCGCCCAGCACATCGACGAGTACCTGTACAACTGCGACACGATTCCGCTGTTCGAGCTGGGCAGCCTGCACCACGACTACTATCTGCTGAACATTCGGCTGCCCGTCGACACGCAGCGCAAGATGAACCTGAACATCGGCAACGTCAAGGACCTGAATCTGGCCGTCATCTATCAGAACGGCGGCTTCACCAAGGTGTGGGTGGCCCTGAAGACCGCCTTCTTTCCGTTCATCGTGTGCATCATGTGGTGGTTCTGGCGGCGCGTGCACCAGCTGCAGCGGTCGCCGGTGCTGATCGAGTACATGCTGCTGTACTTGGGCGGCGCGCTGACGGTGCTGAACAGTGAGTATATAGAAGCCCCTTTAATCGGGCACTCGCCAAATTTATCATTCGATCGAAAAATGTGGAATGAATAGTCCGAATTTGATGCCCATGGCTTGATATTATTGATTCACGATATTTAATGTTCTACATTTCAATAGCTATAGCGGATTCAGTAGAAGTGACAATTTCGACAACTATTTTATATTTTTTCGACACGACAAAACATGTCTTAAGTAATATGTAACAAAATATTTATCAGCTTTATTTGTTGGGAAATGCTCCCAACACAAAGTGTTATTTTGCATCAAGATACTCCAGATTATGTGGAACAATACGCCAACCGCCAACCCCTTCAATCGGACACTTTGCGCACTTCATTCATTCAGCATACAAGCTCCGTATATCATGAGATTTGTTACTGTATTCAACCATGCATCAGCGATCACTTTTCAAGATTGATTCCTATTAAATAAAAATATGTTCTACGAACTTGTAGAAGATACATGTCGAATATCGTGTCACACAGTCTCTCGAAAAAGTGTCCGATTGAGGGGACACACATTTGAAACACGTATTATCATGCCTTCGGGTGTTCATTCCTAGCAGAGTGCCTTTAGATTATACGTAAACACTTTGTATAGACAACATGTGTGGAGGGAAATTGAGTATCTAAAAAGTTTGTAGTTTTTGAAAATCTCTTGAAAAATCACACCACAACAGGTATTTTATGAAAAGTGTCCGATTGAAGAGGCATCTTCTCTATATACTCTAGATTTGACTAGAATTTGTTCTTTTATTGGTTCAATAGTTTGCATCACATTTCAATGAAACAAAAAGATACGTAATTATTAGATTTTGAATTGGCTGAACTGGTTAGTTTAACTACTAAATGGTTTACTAAGTCTCCACGTACAAATGTATATGGTGGAGGAAAAACAATATATAAGTCCTGGGAAAATCGGTGTTCTGGTGCGACCACTATCAAATCGATAACATTTTCCGGACGTGCCATCTTTTAAAAGAGGAATAAAAAATTGTCATGAAATTTCATCAAATACGGGTTAATGGAGAAGAGGAAATTTCGTTTCTTGATGTTAGCACTGTTTTCTGATGAGAAAAGTGCGGCTGGAGCCAAAACATGTCTTATTTCGTGTGGTGCAGGTTCTTCCTCATCCGAAAAAATTTCAATTGTTTTCCAGAACTCCGTACCTTCTATTTGGGCACCGAAGACGATGCGCGCATTCGACACCTAAACGTGTCGGTTACTGACAAAAACACAAATAAGTCCACCAAATAGTTTCGGAAAAAGACAAGTTTGGCAGCTAAAGATTCCTGATTCCCAAATCATATCTTCAGGGAATCAGGAATCAACAACAATGTTTAGATATATCGTGCTCGCGATTTTGGTAAGGCTAGAGCATTTTGCGGAGAGGGTGCCGCAAAAACAGAAAAACTGACAATTGTCAAAATCAACAAAATGTAGATAATTCAATGATTGGCCTATGAATTGTGGTCTCATTCACTATTATAAATTTCCAAATTCAAAATGGTGTCTCCAGGGAAAGAATGAGGCAGTATAAATAGCGAAAAATTGGGATTTGGCAAGGGTTAGCGCCGAATACTTTTGGAGGTGATCTTGATATTTCAGGATCGCTGGATTTTGGTTATCGGCCTAGAATGAGACCACGTAGACGAACCTAAAAAGTGTTCATCATAAAGATTGTGTTTTCATCACTTTTCCCAGGACTTAGTAAACCATTTAGTACTTATGGCATCTCTTGCGTTCTGCTTCCTAAAGAAGACATCGCATGTCGTTACTGCGAATATTCGTAGTTCATAATGCTCATTTCTATGAACTATCTGTTGCTCCTTACTGCGCCAGTGCCCCTCGAGTACTTCACGCTCGCCTTCGACATGCCGTACATGCTGCTGCTCAGCGACATCCGGCAGGGCCTCTTCTACGCCATGCTGCTCTCCTTCTGGCTGGTGTTCGCCGGCGAGCACATGCTCATCCAGGACGCCGCCGACGTGCGGCCGTCGGTGCGCCACTACTGGCGCCACCTGAGCGCCGTCGGCTGCGGCTGCGTGTCGCTGTTCGTGTTCGATGTGGCCGAGCGCGGCGGCCAGCTGCGCAATCCGTTCTACTCGATTTGGATCTCGCACTGGGGCGCCCAGGTGGCGATGACGTTTATCGTGCTGGCCGGCGTCTCGGCCGGCTGCTACTTCCTGTTCCTGTGCTTCATGGTGTGGCGCGTGTTCCGGAATATTGGCGCGAAGCAAACGGCTCTGCCGACGATGTCGGCGGCGCGGCGCCTGCACTACGAGGGCATCATCTACCGGTTCAAGTTTCTGATGCTGGCGACGCTGGTGTGCGCGGGCATGACGGTGGTGGGCTTCGTGATGGGACAGGTGAGCATTGTCGGATGATGAGGATTTGCGCGGCATCCGAATTGTCGTTGAACGTTCTGTTTTGTTTGCGTTTCAGATGGCCGAGGGCCAGTGGCGATGGAACGACAACGTCGAGATCGAGTTTACGTCGGCCTTCTTCACCGGCGTCTACGGCATGTGGAACATTTACATTTTCGCGCTGATCGTGCTGTACGCGCCCAGCCACAAGCAATGGGCCACCGAGCAGAGCAGCAATGGTATGCATGCACATAAATTTCTCGAAATGGGAGAGCGATTTTTTCACAGAGTTTGTATGGTGTTATTTTTGCAGAGAACATTGTCAGCGAGGAGATCGAATTCAACAATCTGCCGTCCGATCAGAATGCCAGCGAGATATCGTCGCTGACGTCGTTCGCCCGCAAGGCGGCCTACGATTAATAAGCTGCTCGCTTTCGCGCTATAGATCTACTGCTGCGCCGACTTTCATCGTATTATTATAAGCCGATAGCGACTTGTGCACTATTCAATCGTCTATGGTACAGTATATTTAGAAGTAATATTTTTTTTGGTTGAAAATATCGTTTAGAATAGAATAGTTTTTCGATGCGACGTTGATCACAATTTATATACACGCTAAGCCATAACATATTTGTCATAATCTCCCAGCAATCACAATAATATTCATAATCCATCTGTGTATGTCTAATATGGTACTTAAAAATATCAATTTTTTAACTCGCAATAAAATAAATATTAGGTGTTTGAATTAGTTTTAAAGGTTTTCTAAGAGAGGATGTTGTGGCGGTTGTGTTGCATCTGGACACCCCAAATTATTTTCGCGACAAAGCACTATTTATTCTCTCTTCGATTGTCATCTCGCGAAAGTGCAAACATCCAAGCTCATGCTCTGTATGTGGTAGGATCAGCTGGGCATAATTTATTATGAGCTGCTCAAACCGAACTAAATAAACACCGGGAAGTTTTCGACTACAATGTAATTTTTCAACATGACAATTCTCGTCCTCAAGTCGCAAAACCCGTCAAAAACTACTTGGAATCGCTGGAATGGGATGTTCTACCGCAGCCGCTGTATCCCCCAGATATTGTTCCTTCCGATTACTAATTGTTCCGATCGATGGCACATGGCTTGACTGACCAGCACTTCACATATTACGAGGAAGTAAAAAAATGCATCGATACCTGGATCGCATCAAAAGATGTACTGTTTTTCCGAGCTGGTATCCAAAAATGTCCATAAAGATGGGGCTAGCGATGGACAATACTTTGAATAATCTATATGTAACTATGTTTGCTCAATAAAGCCTCAAAGTACGAAAAAAAACTAATTCAAACTCCTAATACAACTCTTGATTATACGACCCAACATTTAAACTTAAACCATTTACTGGAAACTGGAATCTACTTGTTTTTCGTATGATACATTATGTGTTTGTTGCAATAATATTCAAATGACTGACTGAGGCGTTTTGTTGAGGACGTGCTCAGCCACAGGTGAGACTTTTTCGAAATGTTTTGTTCTTATACAACAATGTTCCTTCAACAAAACGGCATCATTGGAATTTTAAAATTAACATATAGGTTGACGTACAAAACATAAAACAAGTAGATTTCAGTACTTTCTGTTTAAAATTTAAATTTCGGGTCGTGTAAAAATATCGGTTGAATTTCAAGTTTTCCTAAAAAAGCTCTCGTCGAATAAAATCTAGCATATAGCCGCATGCACTCGATAACGCAAGTACACATAAGGCGTATAGTGACAGAGCTGATGCCGGCTGTCAGAACGAACGTGTGAATACAAACAGCGAAAAACGCGCTTGCGGCGCATGTGTTTTGGTAGTTTTCTTTCAATCACGAATTCCTCCGTGCTTTCAATCCACATTTCGTCGTCTACGTTGCTGCAAGCGGGCGCCCGCCGAAATATTTCGCAATTCGTTTGCAAAGCACAGAGTCCCCGAACACCGCTCAACATGATCATCCCGATCCGATGCTTCACCTGCGGCAAGGTCATTGGCAACAAGTGGGAGTCCTATCTGGGGCTGCTGCAGGCCGAGTACACCGAAGGGTAAGCATAGCGAAGCAGTTCGTCGCAACTGCGACATTCCGTGGTCGTTTGGGATCTGAATCTAATCTCTCTTTTTATGTGTGCGCCTCCCGCTCAGTGATGCCTTGGACGCGCTGGGCCTGAAGCGGTACTGCTGCCGGCGGATGCTGCTCGGCCATGTGGACCTCATCGAGAAGCTGCTCAATTACGCACCGTTGGAGAAGTAACCGGACGAACAGTGCGGTTTTGTGTTACTTGCGGACATTCATCGCAAGACATAAATCTTATTTCTACATCTAAAAACTAGCACAAAATGTAAATGTTTTGTTTTATTCGGCGATTTTTATGGATTTGTATTGTATCCGTGCTGCCATCTGGCTTTTGGGTTTGGAGGGAAATTGTTTGGGCCGATCCGAGGGGCGAATTACACATGTTTGAGGAGTGCACCTGTTGGAGATTTACGGAATCTTTCATATAAACTTCGATTATTTCCGTAGATTTCTTAAGTCGTCCGTAATTTCCCATAGTTTTCCATAGTTTCCAAGAGATTTTTTTTCCCTTGACTTATGATGATTACCGAAGTTTTCCTTATTACATTTCCGATGATTTCTGAATATTTCAAAAGATTTTCGGAGATTTATTCCAAACATATCCAGTTCTTTTTAGATTCCCGAAGATTTGTATTTTCTTAAGATCTCCGATGATTTACGAAGATTTCAAATTATTTCCGGAGATTTCGACATATTTCGAACGATTCGCCCCTCGCGCCTGGCAGCTGCTTTTGTTTACGTTCTGATTTCGTTGTGCTTGTGAAAGGCAATTTTCATTCTGATTCTGCGAAGGGCGGAAGAGGCGACCACACAAAATCCGTGCAGGAGCCAACAGGAGCCACCCAGTCAGAGCACTCCCGTAAGCGTCCTTCGATCGCTGCGTCCTTCGCCTAGCGAACACCGTACAATTCCCCAACATCGCGTATCAACAACACACATCTCTTCCATCACCTAGCGAACACCAACCAGCAGCATGTCGCAACGCCCCGACGACCACCGCAAGAAATGGGACCGCTCGCACTACGAGCGCCTCGCCCAAGATCGGGCGCGCGCCAAAGACGATCCGGCCACCGAGCCGGAGGTCAAAGAGCTGCAGCTGCTGCAGCGGCGCACCTACAACGTCGATCTGGACAGCGGGCTCGGCAAGAGCGTCATCGTGCAGCGCGCCGCCACCGCGAGCGCCTCGACGAGCGCCTACTACTGCAGCATCTGCGACTGCGACACCAAGGACTCGATCAACTTCCTCGATCACATCAACGGCACCAAGCACCAGCGCAACATGGGCATGTCGATGAAGGTGGAGCGCAGTACGCTCGACCAGGTGCGGCAGCGCTTCAGCGCCAACAAGGCGAAGCGCGAGGTGGTGCAGAAGGAGTACGATCTGGAGAGCCGGGTGCGCGAGGCGACCGAGGAGATGGACCGGTACAAGGCGTACGCGCGCGAGAAGAAGAAGGATCGCAAGCGCAAGGCGGTCGAGGCGGCCGCAGCGGAAGAGTCGGCAGGCGGTGGTGCTGGTGAGGATGCGGCGGGTGGCATGTCCGCCGAGATGGCGGCGATGATGGGCTTCTCCGGGTTCGGCGACCAGAAGAAGAAGGGCAAGAAGTAGAGGAGCAGAAGAAAGGAGCAGGAGGCGCGACGGTTTAAGATAAGGATATATATTTGTGTGTGCGGTTCGCCAAATTTTTGGAGCTTATGATTTGAGAGACGGATTGCGACTGCCTCGGTATAACGGTCAGGTTAATTTTAATAGTTCGTACAACGCATATGTACAACACTGAATAACATAAAATAAACCTGTTATAATTCTAAAAAATAAAAATTATGCGTATTTTTTTGTAGAAAATTTCGCTCACAAAACTCACTCAGCTCACACAAAACTCATTGAACGCACTTGGCTACGTAATACGAAATACGAACGGGGTGAGTCGAAGTTGTTGTTGTAACCTACCTGCATCGCGAACTGTCAGTCTGCAACACAAACATACAAACGTCACGCACAAACGCAGAAGAAGAAAGGTTTCGTGCAGCGTAAATATTCAACAAAATCGATCATCATGGTTCTGGAAAGTACAATGATTTGGTAAGTTTTTAACAATTAATCCTAATATTTTTTAGTCCAAACCCAACCCGGATAAGTATTCCCAAGGACCAGCAAAAAAACCCAACGAAAATCGCCCGTCTACGTACGAAAATCGACACAATTCAGCTCGACTATCCGAACATGATTTGCAGATTTGTGCGTGTATGCAGCGGCGTCGGATCGGCATTGTTTTTGTTTGGAGACCCAACACCCAATTCTAACAGCTCGCGTCCTTCTTCCATTCACAGCTTCGATAACAGCGATTATCAGCGCAACGGCGACTACTTTCCGACGCGCATGAACGTCCAGAAGGACGGCATCAATCTGGTCGGTCTGACCAAGCTGCGCTCGAATCCGGAGAACAACATCGGCCTGCTGACCTATGCAAAGTGAGTGTGCCCCCTCCCTCCCGTGTATGACAATGACATCGACTAATATCACTCTATTTGCTCCCACCCACCAGTTCCGTCGAGGTGCTGGCCACTTTGACCAGCGATGTCGGCCGCATCCTGTCCAAAATGCACCTGGTGCAGCCGAACGGCAACATCAATCTGGTCACCGGCATTCGCATCGCTCACGTAAGTGCCCCGACCATCCACGATACTTGGGAACAATAATCCATATAACTCCGAACCACTTTTTCCGTGCAGCTGGTCCTCAAACACCGACAGGGCAAGAACCACAAAATGCGCATCGTCGTCTTCGTCGGCTCGCCCATCCAGGCCGATGAGTCCGATCTGGTGAAGCTGGCCAAGCGCCTGAAGAAGGAGAAAGTCAACGCCGACATCATCAGCTTCGGCGATCACGTCGGCAACACGGAACTGCTGACCGCCTTCATTCAGGCGCTGAACGGCAAGGACGGCACCGGCTCCCATCTGCTGAATGTGCCGCGCGGCTCTGCGCTCTCCGAGGCGCTGATCACGTCGCCCATCATCCAGGGTGAGGACGGCACCGGCGGCGCTGGGCTGGGCGGAGCCGGTTTCGAGTTCGGCTTCGATCCCAACGAGGATCCGGAACTGGCGCTGGCGCTGCGCGTCTCGATGGACGAGCAGCGACAGCGGCAGGAGGACGAGCAGCGCCGGGCGCTGTCCGAGTCGGGTGGCGCAGCAGCGGATGCGTCGGGAGCGTCGACGTCGGCGGCGGCGGCGGCTGCGGGCGGAGCTTCGACGTCGGCCGCTGGAGCAGGGAGTTCGGCGGCGGCGGCGGCCGCTTTGGCGGGCGAGGATCCGAACTCGGAGGAGGCGATGCTGCAGCGGGCGCTGGCTCTGTCAACTGAGACGCCGGTAAAACGCAACAGAGTTCGTGAACGTGGTTTTCTCCTACTATCCAACTTCACGAATGTGGCAACAAAAACAAAATTAAAGGCCTTTCGCGAGAGTGATTGCGTTTTAAAATATATAACAACACAACTGACCACGATTCAGCCAATCAGCTCGCTCACTTACACCACTTTGGTCACCTGCATCCGGCTCCAACCGTGAATGCTGCCCTTCGATATGGTGATGTTCATGCTGACCGGTCCCGAGTTCTGTTGGCCCACCGTTCCGCTGCCAAAGTACAACGGATCCATGACAGGTACGCCGAGCTCCGGCAGTCCGGCGGGTCCTGCACGTTCCATTAGCGCAGTGATAAGCTTCGCCAGACATTCGGTGTCACCGGCCGGACACCGTTCGATGGAGGCGGCTGGAAAAAAATTGTTGGTTAGTTAGATCAAGGCAGATTTCAAATTTCACTCACATAACAGAGAAAATTTTTCCCAGATACAATATTATTACAAGATTCTGTCTCGCCAAATCGATAGAGAAACTAGAAATCTATTTTTAAAATGGTTGACACTTTTTATTTTATCACGAGTATAGCATAATGACAACTAACCTAATATTGGAACGTACTTTTTTACGTTATCGTTCCGGCCAGTCTTTTGATAATTCCGTTGACCTCAGATATAAAACTCAGCAGAGCTATTGAGGGAAGATTTTTCTCATACAAAATGTTTCAGGTAATTTTGAGCGCCCAGTTCTGAGCAAATGAGACCCAAAGTCCAGCAAGTCACATTAAATATACCATACGGTTTGTGTAGATGGGCTATTACTCACGAAATTGTGGCGTCTCGGCTGCATTTGGTGCAACGCACATGCTCAAAACTGCGACTACTAGAACTGCAAACATATTGATAGAAAACACCTGAATAGTTCAGAACTTCAATAGCGACTGATCCGCCTGGTCGGCACAACTATTTATAATCGAGCAGCGTGTTTACGCAACAGAGATACATGTACGTCGAAGATTACGACGACGACGTCGTATTTGCTTAGAATGAAACCTTCGTCTAATGTGATAATTGACCAGTGCTGATCGCACGCCGAGACGTTGTAGGTGAGACGGATTGGATGAGTGTGCTATGGAAAGATAGTGGGTTGATCAGCGCATATTCTTGTCCACGCCACTGGATCATACGCATCGATTACAATTGATAGGGGTGAACACTAACACAACCGGGTGAAAAAAACAGTATGAAGTTGATGGGAATATTAGCAAGATTGTATTGTTCGATTCATATGTCTGTGAGTGAGAGCGAGTGTTAGTGGCGTATTGATATATTGCGATTGGTCTAGTATTGAAAACGGGTTTGGAATTTGTATTGTTAGTTTATTCAGTTATATTGTAGTCAAGCTTATGCAAACTGATTAGGTCGGTTATGTGAGCAATGTCCAGTTCTCGGTAAATAGAATCGGTTTAGTCCCGGAAAAATATATGAAACATAAACTTGTTGGAGAGTTTTATCCTTCAAGACCGATAGAGGGTGATTCCCCTCCGAAAAGTATTCGCCGTTAAACACTGCAAAATACAATTTTTTCTCGATTTAATTATTTCCCTTCCCCACACCATAGATTTTAGCATACAACATATTTAGCCATATTATGGCTATTTGTTCGATTCTGTCGATTGTGAGTTTTTTTTCGTTATTGCTGCTCCCTCTCCACGAAGAGCTCTTGCAAGCCCAAATACGAATGCACCATATGTAGGATAAGGTTGGCCAGTTTTTCCATGAAAGTGTGTCGATCTCCCACGTCTGTAATTAATAATTAATCTCGAAATAGTGAAATATAATTGATAAAACATTTATCTGGCTATGTTTATGCTTAATATTATCGCCCAGTATCAGGTTAATGTTTCAAAATATACTCCTAAAACCGACAGTATATTTTTGAAAATAGGGAGTAAGTTTTGTGTATAAAACTATAAAATGCATAGTCGAAAAATAACAAATAAGTTTATTTATTCTCTTTCAAACGATCAAACCCGTAAGGGACCAAGGAATATCATCATGGTCTCTAATCTGGTTCCGCGTATTCTATAGATTGCGATAGAAATTTTACATATGACAAAATGATATATGTATGATAGCAAGTGTGTTTATCTCTAAGGCTTTTTCTGGAAATCATTAATTAGACTGTGTTTGAAACGTTGTATAAACATATTGTAATGACATTTTTTACAAAAATGACGTGTGGATGCAACATAGAGAGGTCCTGCAAAAATTGCCCACGATGTATTCTGTTAGAGATAGACC
>JANTBZ010042561.1:0-12220 GCA_024741255.1 Exechia fusca
TTTTAATTTTTGTTATTATTCGTTCTATTGAAGAAGTTACGCTACGAAACGTTTGTCCGGGTTATTTCTGGTCACCCTGTATGTACGTAATTCACGATGACTTTCTTCAAGATGTTGTGATGTGAGCTTGAAGCTGTTCGGTTTGCCACAATGGTCACAAACAGTGTAGAATCAGCATTACTTTGAGTACGAATATGTTGACTTCAATTCACAATAATTGTTGCATATTATTTGGCGATCGTTAAATATTCAAATTACAAGTCATGTTTCACTCTGTGCGTGTATGTGCTTAGTTGCGTGGCCCTCATACATGTTGAAATATTCTCTTTGAATTCTTGTTCGAAATTTCGTAGGCCAATCTGCCGCACAACATGAAACCTTAA
Organism: Exechia fusca; assembly: GCA_024741255.1. Classification (NCBI taxonomy): domain Eukaryota; kingdom Metazoa; phylum Arthropoda; class Insecta; order Diptera; family Mycetophilidae; genus Exechia; species Exechia fusca. Next base: position 384 of record JANTBZ010042561.1, read on the forward strand.
CATAAATAGTAGCATAAGAAATTGTCTGAAGTAATGTCAAAAAATACAACATACGCCAATATCTTCAGAAGCCTACCAGACAATTTTTTTTTTAAATTCCGGATTCGTGATTAGAAGATAAACGTACGTCAGAAAAGTTTATACAAGTTTAGAGAAGGCCGATGAACGTCACTAACTTCACTTTCGTGATCTAGTGCAAAATACTTCGAACGTTGAAAGTCTGCACGACTTCACAACTGGCATTCAATACAATCAGGCACACCATTCCGACATACCTCCGTCTGGAAGCACGCGAACAGATTGACGAGGAACGGATGGCGCATCGTGTTGGCCACTTCGAAAATGCGCTTCTCGCTCAGCAGCGATTCCACCTCATCGCGCGCGATAATGTCGCCCTTCTTCAGCGCCTTGATTGCAAAGTATTCACCTGCCATCGAACAGACCGAACGAAATCATATATGTCAAACAATAAACTAATGAATATTGGTTCTAGTTATAGAATTAGTAGCCTGTACTTCTATCCCGTTAGCGAAGAAACAACATTGTTCATAATTTATTTTGGTATTTTCACTAGCTTGTGCTCAACTCTGCATTTATATATTTTCCAGAATATTATAAAATATTTGCATCGAATATAGATGCAAAATTGAGCACAAGCCAGTGTAAAAACGATTCGAAATGATCGATAATCGTGTCTTCGCTAACGGGCAAAAGGATATGCATCGCCGAGTGCGCTCACCCGTGTTCTTGTACTGCGACAGAATGACCTTGCCAAAGTGACCGCGTCCCAGCACGCTCAGCATGCGGAAGCTGTCCACGCCCAGACCAACGGTCGGAATGGGCGGTCGAGCGCCGCTCTCCGGCTGCTGCTGCGGACCGCTGTACTGAAGGCCACGCGCGACCTGCGGCCGGCGTCCGGCGCCAGTGGCGGCCGCCACCGCCGACAGCTCGGTCGGTCCTGTAGACTCGGTGGACGTGGGCAGGCCGTATTGGAGCGCCGCTGGCGGATACAGCGGCGTTTGCGGCAGCTGAACAATGGGCGATGATGGCATGTGATGTTGGTGGTGGTGGTGCTGCTGCTGCTGCTGCGGATAACCGAAGCTGGTCGACGCTGCGTTGAACTGCTGTTGAAGATGTTCGCGCACGTTCAGATGGTCGAAGGGCTGAACGATCTGCGCGGTTGCGATATAATTGGGGAAAGAGAGGGGTTTTATTTTGCGATGAAGATGCAGATACGATTTTTGGACAGAACGACACGGAAACGCGGGCAAATAACAATATATTATTGCGTATATAATAATTCCAACGAGATTTGTAGGGCAGTCGCGAAATACCCATCGACACAGAACATTGAAAACATCCAAGACGAATTGATGATACAGGTCATTTCAACATGGAGTACACAGTATAGGAATTGCGAAGACGAATCAGTTAACGAGTTAATTTACATGTTATCAGATGACATTGATTTTGAAAACTAGTAAAATATTGTGCAATTTTGAATAAAACATAGCATTTCCAACTGTAAATAAATCTTGTAATTTTAGTATTCAACACTTGAACCTTCAGTGTACTCCTTTTTGAAACACATTTAACAGTTCCATGCCCACGTGACTTTTGGTATCCGAACATACTTAATTTTTTAGCTAACTAATATGATAAATATTTTCATCATAGCCAATTGAAAATAATTATATCGAGTTGGGAAGATTTAAGACATCCAAAGTAACGAAAATGTATTTAAATAAATCACATATGGAAATATGGACCAAGATCAAAAAGAAAAAAGTGCGACGCGAGCGCGTCATTCACGTGGGCATACGACTGTTAACCGATGTGCATGCATATTGGTATTAGTTACACGAACAAAAATACGTAGACTATGCATGTTAGTGCAGTACGACATTGATCAATATGCATTTCGAGTGCGAACGATCCATATAAGAGCGCATGAAACCTAAAACATGTTGACGGACGTAGAAAAAAGACAAACATTCATCTCAAAACAAATAAAGCAGCGCACAGTTCAGCAGCAACAAGCATGTCAATATCAACGTGCTGAAATTCGTCATTCAACATCTTGACAATATCCAGCGCAGCGCAGAAAATGGCAGAGTAACGGAAATAGGGCAAGCTTCGCTGTTCGGTGCGTCAGATATATATGGGCGGAAAAGAATGCTTTTTACACAGTGGCTGAATTATTGATATGCATATTTTTGGTAGTAGTGTAGTAGTCAAAGTAGTAATGGTAGTAAGTGGTTAAGTGAGTATTATATCGAACAGGTATATTATTACTGGGTAAGATGCGATGTGCGCTTCTGATTCTGACCTCGTTCACAATGTTCGCATTGTCCACATCTTCGGTGGTGTACACCATCAGGTCGTGGTTCGTCTGGTGCTGGTGTCCGTAGTAGTCGTCATCCGTGATGGCCTGCGCCTCGTCGTCGTCGTCGTCGTCGTTGGGGAACTCGACGAACATGCGACCGCCGCCGGGCGCCGGCGACGGCGGCATCTCGACAATCGGGCTGGCAGGCACCGAGTGCGGCGAAAAACCGCCTCCGCCGCCGCCCATCAGCACGACCGGCGGCATCAGGGTGACGGGTCGATGGTAGACGGTCGGCGAGACCTGCACGTGCGGCCGCTGCTGCGGCAGACCGGCGCCCACGGCGGCCGGCGATGCCAAATTGGCGGCCGCCATCGCCAGCTGCGTGTCGAGCGGCGTCAACAGACGAGCCGGCTTCGGTGGCGGCACGCCAGCGGTTTGTGTCGAAGGGGGCGGCGGAGGCGGCGATTCCATTGGGGCCGGCGGTCTTCGGTATGGCTGCTGTTTTTGCTGCTGCTGCTGCTGCTGCATCTGCTGCTGAAGCTGTAGTTTGTGACTCGGAGACAGTGAGTCCATTTGATAGAGGAAATCGAATTCGCCAAGAGCACGCTGAAGCTGAAGGTGGACACGGCGCGGAATGGCGGTTGCGGCGGCCGCGACGACAGCACGAAGAGTTTGGACGACACACACACACATACAGACACAGAAACGGCAGCGGCGGCGGTGGCGGCGACGGCGGTGATGATGGTCGAGATATGCGTGCGTGTTTGAGCGTTGATGTTGACGCAATTCGATTTAGGGGCAGGATTGATGGGATGCGTTTGGATAAGTTGGCAGTTTGGTTTAGGTTCTAGATTGTGCAATATACTAGTTCAAATGCGGTTTATTATGAATAGCATCAACTAAGGGGTGGTCGAATTCGTGCCGCGCGCGAGTTTGGGAATTATTCAATTATTCGTTTAGTGTTCGTGATTTTTTGGGCTACATGCTAGAGTAGAAGTGAGCTGGTGTGGGTATTTGTCTGGTTAATCACGACTAATAAGAATGATGCCAATCCTAAGGCACAGTGCAAATGATAGAAATCCGGTATATAGTATTCGAGTTGGGGGTGTTTAAAGTGTGAAAAGTGTGTGAAAAACGATTAGCAATTACTTGGTTGAATATGTACAGGACAAAATATATATATCGCAAATCGCACGAACGCCACTCCAAATAGGGACACATGACTAAAAAGACGAGACAATACTCTGAATATTGCCACAAACAACTGCAAATGAACTGCGAAACGAGGACGTTTCGTTCCGATTCTGCACGAAGCTAAATCCACATATTTTGGGCATGAACTCTCTCAACCAAAACTGCACTATAGCGAGTTTCATGCTCAACATATCGCGGACTTGTGGCTTTGTGCGAATCGCATACAACGGGGTAATCTGCAGCACGACAATTTATGTATCACAATATTTTAGGTATAGTATTGATGGCCTTCCGGCGCTGTCTTGACCTTCGAAACGGTGTAAACGGTGTAAGGTCAAGACAACGCTTGTTCAGTTTGAACGGCACGTTTTTGATAAGAATTAGACGAGCCTTAAAGACATGTTTGAATTGGTTTGTTTCGCCATAGATGAACGAGCATGGCTACAATATAACTGGACATTGAATCTGAAAATCGGAAGGTCTTCCATACCAGACCTAATATCACAGTGCCATCCAACACGTCGCCGTCGAATGCCGAACAACAGTCACTCACCTCAGTGTCGACGCGTCCGCCACCGCTCCCGACCGCTCCCGCCAACGGTGGCGACGGCATCGGCGGCTTCTTCGACTGCGGCTGCTGCTGCGGCCGACCGGGCGGCAACTGCGGCGCCCCCGCATTCGCGTACACCGCCTGCTGCGCCAGCGGCTTGGGCGGCAACACGCCACCGCCAGCACCGCCACAGCCACCGTACGGACTGTCGGGCGCCAGCGCCTGCACGCCTTGCATCATCATAGCCGCGGAGCCCAGCGGCCGAGCGCCACTCAGTCCGGCCGTGCTCATGTCCGGACACTCGCCGGGCGCGACGACGCGCTCGAAATCCGCGTCCGCATCCGACGCATCGAACAGCAGCTGCATCGGCTGCGGCATCTGCGGATGGCCGCCGCCGGCAGCGCCATCGTCGGCCTTCGCCGCCGCCGCCGCCGACGTCGAGGCGGATGACGACGATGCCGACGACGAGGCGGCCGAATCGACGCTGTCCGCGCGCAACGAGCCCACGTGCATCTGCTGCGGCTGCTGCTGCTGCTGCTGCGACTGCGGCGTGCTGCGCTTCAGCAGCCGTCCCCACGACGCCACATTGATGTTCATCTCCTTGGCGCGCGGCAGATTCTTCACCTGCTGCTTGTTGAAGATCATGCGCTGGCGCTGCAGCTTCGGCTTGCGCGAGATCATCGGATTGAGGAACGTGATCTCGGCGAACAGCAGCCCCTGCGGCTCCAGCTGCAGCGCCATGCCGTGCCGGATGTCGTCGATGAACTCCTCCAGCCGCAGGAACTTGACGGCGCACAGCGACCGCCAGTCGCGCCAGTACACGCCGATCTCCAGCTCGCGCGACCGATCCAGATCGATGCTGAAGCGCTGGTCCCAGGCCTGCTGCGAGCACGGCCGCCACGACGTCTGGTCGACGGTGATGTTGTCCAGCTTGATGACGGCCATGATCTCCGCCGACGTTTCGTCCTTGACGCTGTAGCTCTTCGACGAGGAGCGCCCGGTGACGCCCTTGACGAAGCTGCGCAGGTCGCCCGACGGCGACGAGTTGTTGTCCTTGTCGCGGCGCGACCGGCCGGGCACCTCTTCGAGCAGCGCCTGGCAGCCCATCAGGCGCACCTCCAGCTTGCCGGAGACGGCGGCGCAGCTGCCGCGACCGGACTGGGCGCTGGACGGAGGCTTGCCGCCCTCGTGGCCGACGCGGAACGGCTGCAGCGAGGTGTAGGCGACCGGCACCGGGCTGGAGGCCTGCACGTTCTGGAGTTCGCGGCGCAGCTGCTGGGCGGCCGGCGAGTCGACGGGGAACTCCTGGCGCCGGATGTCGAGCGAGTGGCGGAGCAGGTCGAGCTTGCGCGAGGACTCGGAGAGGCGGACTTGGGCCTGCGGGACCGGGAACGGAGGGTGGTGAATATTGTAGTTTCATTTCGAATCGACAAAAAAAAAATCGAAAAAAGACCGCAAAAAAGATCGTGCCTCTTGTGAGAATTGAACTCACGACCCCTGGTTTACGAGACCAGTGCTCTACCACTGAGCTAAAGAGGCTTGATATCGCCTATTTTCATTTCATTTGGGTAGAATGGGTTCTCGGTTCTAGCAATCAAACACTCGGAAATCCAATTTCTTTCATCTAAACTGATATTTGTATTTCTTACAACTACGTTTTGCTGTGTTTTTTGCAGACCGCTCGGACAAGATAATAATCCAAAAAAGAAAATACAGCCCTACCAACCACTTCCCCCGCATAATCTGCCCAACGACTGAAACATTCACGCACATACATTTGTGTGGGAAATGCCGACCGCACGCAAGTCACACATTCTACCCGAAACACAAACGAACATCGCTCATCGCATCATCATTGGTCGCTCACTCGACCGTGCACTCTGACAGTTAGTTAGAACGCAATCCATTCATATGTATGTGCCAATTGGGGGCGATGAGCGTGCATCACCATCGCCTCCGCCGCCGCCGACTCTGCGAAGAGCGAACGCGGAACACGAAAAAGCACGCACGCACTCGCGGCCGAACACGCATTCGGCCGCTCGTGAACACACTGAGCGTGCACAGAGAGCACGCGAAGCGACCGACACACACACGGGCACACAGAACGACGGCAGGCGGCTCTGGCGTTGCTGACCGCAATCGCTCACAGTCGTCGTCCGAACGCACGGTGCGCGTGTGCTCTCGTCGAGCACAGGCGGCTCACATCTTCGCTGTATCTCGCGAAAAAAAAATCAAAAGTGAAAACGATCGTGAACATTTTCGTCCCCTAATACGAAAACACTCGTCGCGGAATCGAATCGCGCGCGAGTGTGACTCGAGTCGAGTGCAAATCAATTTCACACAGTTCAAGCGATCGCGATCCGCGGTTCGTGCTCTCAGCGATCTGCGATATATATATTTTCGAGTGACTGTGTGCGGGTGTGTGTGTGTGTGTGTGCACGAGTGCCGCCCAATTACTCGTGCGCGAACCGAGGCGATGAAAAGTGGCACAGAGTCACGACAGCGACACAGCGAAAAAGAGTTGGCGACTATAAATCGAAAATAGATATCGAATGTGTGTGGTGTGTTGAGAATATTGTGTGCCAAACGACGTCCGAGAAAATTTTGTTAGTGCTCGCGCGACGCATAAATCTCGACGCGGACGTCGACAGTTCGCAGTTGTGCGCACCGACGACGAAAAAAAACGCCCCAACGACATTCATCGCGCTCTGCAAGATTAGGCCAACTCGCTTAGGCGTGCGCGCGCGTCCACCACAACGAGCTCCGCCGCGGTTCGCGTTCTGAACTTCCGAACTTCTGCCCAAAAATAGACGACGCACCGCCGAAAATACCTCTCACACCGCCGCCGCTGCCGTGTTCAAACAGCGACTCGCGCGAACGAAACGAGCGCAACAAAGCAGCAGGCATATACACACAAACACAACGATCTTGCATACCATATGATTTACGCACACGCATGTTGTGCGCGCACGTACACGAAGAAAATCAAAAGCCGCATTTTGCGCTCTCGATCGCGCGCGCGCGCGCCGTTGATCCACATAGTTTTCGAGTGACGCGAGCACGCCGGCTGATCGAACGTGAACGTTGCCACACACGTGTGTGCGTGTTGACATTACGGTCGGATGGCCGTGAGCGTGAAAAGCGTGACGCGTGCACAGGTGACACAACAACGGCCCGTCGGCGGCGGCGGCGGCACGCGACGATAATCGCGGTGCGCACGAGAAGCGCACAAATCTGCGCGCACTTGTGCGTTCATGCACGCACGCACGCACACGCATTGCATTTATTCGTGGACCGTGCAGTCGACCGAAATAGAAACTGACCCACAATCTGACGCAGACACTGCGAACGCGCATACACGAGCCGCGAACGCCGCGGACTGCGACACATTTAATGGATGATTATGAGGTGTGATTGATGACACATGTCGCAGACATCTCGGACAAGACACACAAAACGGTATTGATCGCATGTGAGAAAGGCGCGGAAGAACGCGGGACATACGCAACAAAACACAAGAACCGACCGATCTTCAACATGAGCGACCGACCACCGGCGCCGCCAGCCGACATAACCGCCGAATGGACGGTGCATGCCCAGCTGACGATATCGCGCCACAATGCGGACGACCCGCTGGGCCAGCATCGTGAGAACGTCACGTTCGATACGGTCAATGTGCAGAGGACGACAGACGAACCGGGCTCGAATGCCGCTGGTGACCAGCGGCAGCCGCTTCGAGTCGTGTACAAGTGGAGCTCCGACGACCCCAAGACGACGGCCGCCGGCGGCTGCCATAGGCAGCATAGCTGTTGTGCAGCGGATCGGGTAAGAAATATATACAAGTCTAGCTCATTCATTTGAAACATGTTTATTTTTCGGTTCATAGGAAAGGGACACAGGAACAAGATTTGCATTGATGCAAAAACCACAACGATGTTTGTAATTTTTTTTCGAATGATGGAGATTTGTGTACAATTCTATTACATTTCATTTGAGTGCTCGATCATTGTTCTAAGTCAATCCATAGAAAAGTGATGATCACTTTACCAAACATGGAACACGAACAATTTGTTGCGGGTGGAATATTTCATTTCACTCTCCATTAAAAAATCCGTGTTTTGTCAACGGTTTTTAATAGCGCATTTCCACCAACGTCACTTGGCACACTTTTATGACGAAAAAATATACCTTAACTGGATTATTGTGCTACCCCTTGACTTTTTACACTTTTTTATTTATTGTGCTCTTAGAATTCATAACGTTTTGCTATCGTACTTTTTCAAATAGTGTAGATATAGCGCCGACAGTCAACGTATATGACCAACATTCCAATAATTTGGTCATATACGGCGACTGTCGGCAGACCCAACTCACTATGTGAATAGGAATATTGGAAGGAAGGCATATTGCCTTATAACTGATGATCGAATTTTCCTGCGATGATGGGATAATGCCTATGATAAGCTAAGCGAAAAAAACAAATTGTGAATACAACATTTTCAGAGGAATTGGAGTAGGCTGATATTTATTCCACTTATTTCATTCCGTGAATTAACATGCAACTTTTAATTGTATGTTTTATCGAACAATTTGCATACAAATTCACAGATATTTCATAACATAATCACTGCTGTTAGACCACAGGCCCCGCCAAATCATATCGAAAATCAAATACCAGCACAATGGAGCATACGGCCAGCCGAAAACCGCAATACACTAAAATCAGCATCATCAATCATCCCCCGCACAATCTCTCTAACACTTTCACCCACACACCAACACCAAGCGCCTCGCACAATGCCGCTGCTGGGTCCAGTCAAACGACGACCATTCGTCGTCGTCGTTGGCGAGGTGAATGACGAGCATGTCAGATTTGATGGCTATTTGAAAAGCCCTGATGGCTTTTTGATTAAAAGAGCAGCTCGCCGTCGGTTTCGCTTGCGTGCTCCGCTGAAATTCAATTCACCTGATCAATGGGCGCGCTTTGAAATTCAAACAATATATACACGCGTCGCTTGTTGCTCTCAAGTTTGGCCGAGTATGTTTTTGAATTCCATTCAAATCAATCCGTCGATCATACTAAATGTGTGTGTGTGAAAAACAACATCCAACATTCACTAAATTCTAAATTCAATCACCGCGGCCAATATTATGCCCGCGTCGCGCCGCTAGTTCCCATCAGAGCGGAACAAAAGGGTCATCATGTCCGTCCAGAGTCCGAAGATTGATATGCCAGCTTTATATGCCAGCTTGCCGCTGCTGCCGCTCCCATCGCTTTGCATATTATCTCGTCGGACAACAGGCCCGGCCCGAACCGGTCCGTCTGTCCGTCCGTCCGAGGCCCGAGCCAAATGGTGCTCGGGCGTGTCAGCCGGCGAAAACCGGCCGTCCAACGATGACAATGAGCGCACTCCAATTTGCCCGCCCAACAAACGGGCCGAACGGGCTTTTGTTATTCATGAACGCGTATGTTTGCGAACGGTTATGCGCGCATCCAGCACACGTCATATCCACATACACTCCAGCCAGCCAGGCCTGGCCTGGCCTGGCCATTTCATCGCCAGCTCCGATTGGGTGCTATCAATAATCCGCCGTGAGTGTGTGGTCGCACAAATGCGTCGGTTGATTCGGAGCGCATCTTCTTGAGCGGACGACGGCCGAATCGACTGCAGATTAAATGCACTCGCCTCAGCATAGGTCATTTGTCATCGTGCCGGGATGGGTGGGATGCACTGAAGCGAATGTGGGGGGGGAATTGGTCAAATCCAACAACGGGATGTCAGATACGGAAAAACACCAGATATTGGTTCTGCGAAATTATTATGCACAGTATGCGGCGAGTGTTTAGCAAACACGACATCTCTCTGGAACGAACGAACGCAGGAATAGATTAGTGATTACGGTTTGCTCTACACGACATAATCCCCGAGTTAACTCGATCCGCGCCGAAGACATTCCCGGCCATCGTCGTCGTCGTTGTCGTTGCTATGTGTGTGTGGATGGAAGCGTGTTCGGACTTCGGAAAACATACATTTTGCGAACACAAACATATGTGTGCGTGCGTGCGTGTGCTTAATAGGCAGGGTCATTTTGAACTTTATCTGAAATATTATACGGACCCAAATCTTTTGGTTAGATGTTATTCGACTCTCACGAATTACACTGGAATTAGGGTGTTCAAAATTCAAAGATCTCATGATTACAGATAAAATAGATGGTTTGCAAAAAGTTGGTAGTGCAGTAGATGTCTCTCAAATGGACACTCGATACATTTTGAACTCGGCAAGAAAAATAGAAGGAATAGTCCGATGTTCTGTTTGGATTATGGGTCAAACCATTTCCGGCGACTGGTCGATTAATCGGCCAGCAAATTTGGGATTTTCCCCAGGTATCCTAGGATAGAAATAATCCTGAAATGAAAAAGTATGTTAGTTCCATCTGTTGTGAACACATACAAATTTTATTTGGCTCGACTGAACTGAAGATTTAACTAACACAAAAATTATACTAATGACCTGGTGTACTAATAACCTGAAGGAAACATCTTATATGGAAAAAAAAGCTCGAGTTTCTATGTTCATGTACATTTTCCGACCCCGATTAATCGACCACCTCGTGTAGCTTGAACGGAAAGAGATAGAAAATGTAAAAACATGTTGTTCGGAGTACTAGAGACGAAAACAATCCATCTGTCAAACAAGTTAACCCATTTAGGTCCAGCGGTTCTATGTGCCGCCGGAAAACAAGAAGTAGCAAACTATTTCTCAGCCATAAGTATCTGCAGTGACACTTAACGTAAAACAATAATATAGTTAAAGAATTTTCAAAATGTTATTTCTCATCGCACTTCATATATTCTCATATTCATGTTTCGTGCATACTGAAATCGACAATGCATTTCTTCATCTAGGAAAGCAATGATAATACATTTTTCAAGATCGATTTCTACAAGAAAACGATTTGAAGAAAAAAAACGACATGATATAGTCAACATTATTTTACATCTTTTAAAATATGTAGAATATCGTGTAGCCAGCTCTCGAAAATGTTTTCAGCAAAGTGACGTTTGTATGAGCCAATGTGTGAAGAAAAATTGGATGACTGGATGTTTTTTTGTTTGTTTAGAAATACTACCCCAAAAGTGGCTTCATGTTATTGGCGATTGATGGGGCGTCTACGAATTCGGCAAAAAAATAAGATCGATGGATAGCTTTCGAAGATATTGGCATAAGTTGTTTTTTTTCGAAATGTCCACAGATATTTGCGGATATCTCATGTTTGAGTGTGTGTAGACCAATTTTTCACACATCAAATGAAAGCTAATTAAAATGCTATAATTCATGTTCAGATTGTTTTTTCCTAGTGTTTATAGTTTCAGCGTTACCGTGCAACGAAAAAAAAAATTAGGTAAAAAAGTGCAAAAATGACGGGGAACACTTTTTTAGTTGTGAAATCGGCTATTACCGTCACTTTTACTTCACTTGTCTGGTAGATTGAACTCTTGTGCATTTTTCAAGCTATCCGCAAATATCTGAGGCCATGTTGGAAAAAACAACTTACGCCAATATCTTCGAAAACTATCCATCCATCTTATTTTTTCGCCGAATTCGTGATTAGAAGATAAAAAACGTCAGAAAAGTTCATACAGAAGGCCGATAAATGTCATGACCAAGGCCCGGAAGTTAAGGGAAAATCCCTTTTTCCTGTTCATCCTACAGAACATTTGTAACCACGGTTATGCGTCACGTTTCCGTACGATTAAAATGA
>JANTBZ010042572.1:0-12219 GCA_024741255.1 Exechia fusca
CGTCGTCGTCGCCCCGCTCGCTTCCAGCAGCCACCGCATCCGTTCCATCACCACCCGACTCCCTGTGCTCCTCTCCAACTCTCACACACACACACACAGAGCCGTACCGGACGGTGCGGACTCAGACGGCATTCCTTCCTGCTGCCCCCTCACCCCACGGGGACGCTTACAGACATACCGACACCCCCATCCAGTCCAGTCCTCTCTACGGATCTGGCCTGTCCCCTCACTGACGCCGGTGCGTGGGCCCACCGCTGCCTCTCCTCTTCTCCCCCTCGTATCTGTCGACCACGACGACAGGCGGTCTGCGCGCCGCCGCTCGGCCACTCGCACCCCCCCCCTCCTCCCTTGGGTCTGTACACCCTCTCCTCGACTCCCCGCGGTCCTCCTTGGCCGCGCCTCTGTTCGCCAGAGAGCGAGAGAGGTGTCTGCGTCACGTTGGGCACACGCCTACTATTCACGCATGAAGTTCATCCCCGTGGACGGCTTCGGGGCCCTCAATTCGCTCCTCCAGGCGGTGGAGGCGCAGGGTTGCTGTCTCACACTTAGACTAGAGGCCTACACCTGCCGCCACACCAAAGAGGAGAAGGAGACGGCGTGCAGCATCGCCGCCTACCAGACGAATGTGCAGATGACGCCTCCATTGGGGCCATCCCACGCCTTCAACTCCTTCAGCGCCTATTCCGATACCCAAGGCGTGCCACCGTTCGTGCTCGGCGGCAGCACCCCGATCAGCCCCGAGATAGACGGCACCAGCGTCGTCGACCCGGAGAGCCTCGACGACCGTCTCATCTACTTCGTCACCGCACTCAACGCACTCTACACAGACGACGGCTACGACTTCTCGGTGCTGAACGAAGGTGACTTTGTGCAGTACAGTGAGCAGGAGTTCCACGCGGAAGTCCAGCGCACGTTGGACTCGCTGCCAGAGAGATCCCAGCCGGCGGTGCAGCGCTTCTGGACGACGCTCGAGTCCGTCGTGGACACCGCCAGCGGGGGCTGCGAGCACTACGAGTTCCGCAGTCCCACCTGCGACCCCCTCGCGGACACCACCATCTACTCACGGCACTATTTCTGCTACAACCGTCGGCGGAAGGTGCTCGCGCTGCTCGTGGAGTATGGCGAGACGAATCCCTACCGTGGCGAGGATGGACTCTCGCGCCCCGGCTCTGGCCCGGCGTCTTGAGTCGCGGAGACCCTATCTTGAACACACACACGCAGAGACGATGAACCGCAGTGACTACGCAGTCGCCCATGACGGCACCAACAACCTCGGCGGGTGATGGAGCAAAGGCGACAAGGGCTGTTCTGGAGTGCGTGAACGCCTCCTCCTATCTCTCACGGACACACCTTCTTCGTCCAACGGAATCCGATTGGGGTAGGTGAGGGAGAAGAGATGTGTGCAGAGGCGAAGGAAGGCGATGCATCATAGGCATGAGGGACACCGCGGTGGGGCTCTTGTATATATGTGTCCTTCGTTCCTCCATGGTGTGTGTGCCCCCCCCACCCCCCTTGTGTCTGCTGTGGATGCTCCAGATGTCACTGAGGATACTTCTGGGGGTCTCACACACGCCGCTGCTCACCTGGATAGGGGTGCGTCATGGCGAGTGGTCTCTTCTGTGCTTTTGCGGGTGTCGTCATTGGGCGTTCTCTCCCCTTCCCAAGTGCATCGATGGCTGTACGGCATGTCTCTTACGGGCCCACGGAGCTGCCTGGAGCGCAGCCGGTACACGGCGTCGTAGAATATCCCTCATTGACGGTGCTGACGAGCACAGGGATTCGAGATGGTGCGTAGGCTGTCCTGTTCCTCGTACTTGCTCATATGATTGACTCCGCTCGTGTCTGTGCTGCATGCATCTCCTCTCTGCCATGGGACCCTTATCTGCTTCTCTCACTCCTCGCCGGCCTTTGTCTTCAACGGCGGTTCACAATTGGTTCAGCTCCCCCGTCTCTCTCCAATCTAACGGTGCCTGGTCTACTCTGTGTACACACACACCATCTACGTACACTCTTCTCCGCCTCTAAAGCGCCATGCCGGAGGTGTCAGTGAGCATTACCAAGGTGCAGGTGGGTCACGTCATCGGGAAGGGCGGTGCCACGCTGAAGGGCATCCAAGAGCGCACCGGCGCCAAGCTCGAGATCGTCGAGGATGGACCCTGCGTTCGAATCACCGCTGACGACGACGGTGCCGTCGCGGCTGCCGAGAGGGAAGTGCGGCGGATCGTGGAGGCGCAGGAGCACCCCGACTACGAGGGACCGGATGGGGGGCGGCTGCGGAAGGAGGCGAACGCGCTCGGCACCAAGCGCTCCCAGCTCTTCGACGAGGCCACCAAGGCGCGCGAGGCTGGCGACCACGATGGGGCCAACAAGCTGGTAGCAGAGGGCAAGCGGGCCGGAGAAGAGATGCAGGCCCGCCACCACGCCGCCGCCGCCGCCATCGCCAAGCACAACAACGAGGACAAGGGCAAAGGCGAGGACTACTTTGACATGCACGGACTGCGGGAGGAGGAGGCGATGGAGCAGCTCAAGACCCGCGTGGCGCGGCTGGAGGAGAAGGCGGAGGGAACGGTGACGGACTTCGAGGTGATCCCTGGCGCTGGGCACCACTCCGCCCCTGGTGCGCAGAAGCTGATGGCGACGACGGAGGCATACCTGAAAGAGAGGCGCTACGCCTATGAACCCATCAACGTGGGAAGCGTGATGGTGAAGATCCCGGGCACTGGTGCAGCGGTCGTCTCGAAGCCGGAAGCAAGCGACTCGAGCACTGAGGTGGCGGTCGTCTCGAAGCCGGAGGCGGGCGACCGCGTCAGGCCGACGAAGCGCGATGACGTGAAGGCAGCGCAGAGGAAGGAGAAGAAGACGTCGTGCTGTGCGTGCATGTAGGCGGCACTCGAGCACCACGATGTGTCTCACTCAAATGAAAGCGGCAGTTGTAGTGGGTGAGGGGGAGGGGAGACGTCCGCCTCCACGGGTGCAGCGGTACTCCGCCGCCTCTCTGTCGTTGCCTGTGGGCATTGTTGGGTTAGTTGCATTGTCACCCCCCCCTTTCTTTTTTGGTTTCCCCACTTTCTATGTTTCTTATTCTTATGGTATCGCTAGTGACGGCCGCACCCGTGAGATACGACAGTAGAGCTGATGGTTGCGGTACTCACCCAGGGCGACACATTTGCCTTCTCCTTTCTGCATGGCACACGCTGGCGGTGCATTCGATACCCGTTGTGTGTGTGTGCGTGTGTGTGTGCCACCGCTGCCGGATGCGCACCCGTTTTACTTATTTACTCTTCTTCGCCCTCATTGGACACGCATCGTGATTTCATTACCGGGTCCCCGGACATGATGGCAGACATGGACCTATGGTGGAGTGTGGGTGGTATAGGGTGAGACACAGGCGGTGCACAGCGAAGACTTCTCTGTCATCATCGTCATGGCCCACGCGCGCTCTCTCTTGCTGGGAACTCTTATGTGCCATAGTATTTGATGGCTCCTTCATGACCCTCCGACCATGAACACCATCGTCTACCGCCTCTCCACTCCCTCTCAGCTCCCTGCACTTCTCTCTTCCTCACTCCCACATCCCGCACTGCGCTTGTCTATGCGCTTACAGAGTATGGGGAGTTCATTGCCCAGTCGCTCGCACTTGGTGGTTCATCGGCAAAAGGCATTTTCCCTTCACCGCACCGCAGTCCGCGTGCCTCCTTAGTCGTGTTTCACCTGTATCGTTTGCTTACTCGCACCATACTACTGTTTTTTTTTGGATTCCATTCACACGCACCGACGTCACAGCCGCCGTCAGCGGATTTTCCATTGCCGCTGTCTTCTCTTTAATTTTGTCTGCTTCCCTCACCTCTCATACGACTCCGACGACGATTGCCCGTGTTTCCCGCCATTGGCGATAGTGCGTGCGACAAACAGCCTCCCCGGCTCTGTCTGCCTCTGTGGTATTCCTCCTTCCCTCGCCTACCTCTGCGGGTGCCTGACTCTTTCTCTGTTCGAGCACAGGAAAGGAGGGTGGAGGAGGGACGTATCACACACGACTGCTTCAATACAGCAGCATTTACGGATGGCCACCAGCCTTACCGTCGGCATGTGGGGATCGTACTTCCAATCGGATGGATTGCCAGGGACCTCCTCGCTGTTGCTGTCGAGGGTGTCCTTCGCAACGAGCAGCGACACCGCTAACAGCCTCTACTCCTTCACCTACTCCCCCTACACTCACTTCCCTAAGGAGGTGGTGATGGCCCCGGCCACAGTAGTGGCCGCACCATCGGCATCTGCAGCATCCCCATTGCCACGTGCGTGCGCTGGCTGGATGAGGATTTACTGCTAGGGCTGATGGAGTGGGACTGGCTGGACGAAGATCCGGTCACGCCCTCCCCAGTCGCGGTGAAGAGCCTGGCAGCGGTGTCCTTGAGGGCGCTACCATGCGTGCAGCGGAGGACTGCGACAGCAACGGGCATGGTGGGTAACTCGAGGGAGGGTGGCTGCAACGCACCCCGCTTCTCGGACACCGCGCCGGAGACAGTGGACTGGAGGTATGCGGCGTCGACGATCGCTGTCCGCGGCTGCACGGAGCCCACGATGGCCACGGTGGGAGATGCCGTCCCCGTCGTGGTGCACGTGCAGCCTCCGGTCGATGGAAATGCAAGGCGGGTGAATGGCATTAATGCATCCCGATTTCCTTGGCCGACCTCTCAGACGGACCAGACGGTGCTGCCCACCATCAACGGTACTCCCACCGTGAGCCGACGCAAGCATGGAAACGTGGTTGTCTGGGCTCCCATGCTGGAGGTGCTAGTAGGATCGGCAACGAGTTCGGGAAGCACCGTGCACGAATACGGTGGGAGTGGACCGCAGAGAGAGAATGGGGTGGGGGGAGAGGGGCCCAAGATGCGACTCCGATCACCCGTGCAGTGGCCGCTCACCACCACCACCACCGCCAGTACGGCCGACAGCGCTGCTTGTACGAGTGCCACGGATGTGAAGAGGGGCACGGGTAAAGGGGTAGTGGCCGTGGCGGAGAACAGCCGGGCTTCAGTCCAGGTGGCCTCCACAACAACAGCTGTTGACACGCTCTCCTCCCCGATGTGCACAGTGTCGGTGTCGAAGGATCAGCGGCACCACACGTCCTCGCGGGAGATCCTACCACCCACTCTGCCTCCCAGCGCACATTCCTCTGTGTACGAGAGTGAGACTGCGGCCATCACCATATTACCATAGATTAAAATTAATTATGCACTCGAGAACATTTGCGCATAGTATAAATATATAAAACACATATAACATCATACATACAAACACTCTTGCCCCCAGGGCGTTTCCAATTGTGCAGACAAACGGATACGCTCCAGTAATGCGGTTATTGTGTGAGTATGTGTTGCACTGTGTTGCACTCGAACGCCAACTAGCGAGCTGGTTGCATTTGTTCGACCAATTCGATATCGCGATGATTGATTAAATGTGCTCCAAACGTGCCACAAGTCTCAGTTTCCAAAACCGTCGGGTCAGAGCGCATCCGGAAATACTACCAGCACATGTGTGCTGAACAGAACTGAGCACGTAAAAAATGTCATTGCCATTGACACAAGCCCGGAGCGGAGCAATCGATATGGGGGTCCATTTGCAACATATATTAGCATATGGCGTCATCACGCGGGCAGCATACCACGTAACACGCCTATACAAAGCACACTCACTCGACTCGTTCTCACACACAAACACACACACACACACACACACAGTTACTAGTTATGCATAATACGGGCGGGGTGTTTGCAATCATATTTTTCGACTATGCCCGGCCAGCAGTTCGATCGCATTATACACACCGAGTTGTGCGAGTACTACACTGAACAAGAATTTCGAATTGTACTTGTTTAGATCGTGTATGCAGTATGCGAGTACATTCATGCAATGGCAACAATCTTCGATATCGAGCGCCAGTCTGCACCTTTCGCACGCACACACACACACACAGGTACACACACACACAAACATACAGACGCGCGCATACTGCAAGAGACGCATGCGCAGCTGAAGCATGGGGACAACCGCGATCAAGGTTTTTCCGAGCGGCGCGGGGGCCAACGTATAAAAGCCGATTGTTGGCGGCCAACCAGCAGCAATCAGTTCGGTCCGTTCGGCTCGCGCAGTCGCAGTTTGCGCGATTTACTCGCAGTGTGTGTGTGTGTGTGATCGTGTATTAGGCAGAGCATCCATCGTCCAGCTTGGCAGAGTAGTGTGGTTCGAATAGTGCAGAGTGCAGTTCAAATATCATACGACCAACCAACATCGCCATCAACATGTCGCGTTTAGTGAGTCTACGCGTGTGTGTTTGATCATGTGTGTGAATGTAGTGTGGTACCGAATATGTCGTGATTTAATGAGACTCCTACTCGCAAATACCATAAATTACTAAATTATGAATTCAACCGACTTCTTTGGAATTCTGAACCTAATCACCATGTTAGATCAATCATACAAATTATATAATGTTCCATTCGAACGTTCCTAACTTAAACATTCATTAGAAGCCGTATACCAATATCATCGTGCTGAAATAAATTATTCTAGTCTAATTCTGGTCTAGTCTAATTTAAACTTGACGAAGAAACCACATAATTGAAAAATATTCATATTTCTACCAACATTGGCAACAATTCAAGTATTCTTGAATATCAATTCAAATTGGTCCAATGTATTTGATCGTTAATTCTGCACTATTGGAAAATTATGATTTTGTGTAAACATGTGAAGTATGCGGGTCAAGCGACAAGTTCCATCCATGCTAATCACCCGAATCAATCGCACCCAGTTCCTCGTGGCGGCCTTCGCCCTCTGCGCGGCGGCCAGCGCCCAGCAGTACCACTCGGATCCGCGCACCGCCGCCATCATCAGCGAGCAGCGCTACCAGTCCGGCGACGGCCAGTTCGGCGCCGCCTACACGCAGGAGGATGGCACCGATTTCAAGGAGGAAACGGACGCTGACGGCACCCGTCACGGCTCCTACTCGTACATTGATCCCACCGGTGCCAAGAAGACCGTCTCGTACACGGCCGGCAAGAACGGGTGAGTTCGCATGGATGAAAGTCATACATAAGAAAACGCATGTTCAGCAATCAAATGGAGAAGAACTTTGCAGAAAATATGCACAAGCATCAGCACAGCCGTTGTCGAAAAATGACTTTGATTAAATATAAATGTTAATTGCCAACGTTTTAGTTGCATCGTTGCACCGAAATATAAAATGTATGCTCACATTCTATATGTATATTCATTAATTATGCTCTCTCGCGCTCCGCAGTTTCCAAGCCAGCGGCGATCATCTGCCCGTCGCTCCGCCGGCGCCGCCACAGGCCGCCCCGCAGCCGCAATACCAGCCGCAGCAGCAATACCGTGCCGCTCCGCAGCAGCAGCAGCAATACCAGCCGCAGCAGCAGCAGTCGTACAACGCTGGCAACGCCGCCGACTACGATGACGGCTCCTACGATCCGCGCTACAACGATCCGGGCTTCGGCGGCAACGGTCGCAGCAACAGCGGCTTCTCGGCGCCCGTCCACCGGCCGCAGCCGCAGCCCCAGTACCAGCAGCCGCAGCAGCAGCCGCAGCAGCCGCAGTATCAGCCCCAGCCGCAGCACCAGCCGCAGTACCAGCAGCAGCAGCAGCAGCCCCAATATCAGCCGCAGCAGCAGCAGCAGCAGCAGCAGTACCAGCACACCACGCAGAATCCGCACCGCTTCCAGCCGCCCGGCAAGCTGTCGCTGAACCGGACTCCGGACGGCTTCAGCTACAGCTTCAACAAGGTCTAGAGAGAGAGACCGTCGTCGTCATCCTCGTCGTAGTCGGACGAGAATTTTCGGGTCGGAGTTTTTTTTTCGTCATGGAAATGCGTGTGATATAGTATATTTCCATATATACGGCAACATACGGCTCGCATAACTCGCGCATAACCGGGGTGATGCAAGCGGTGGTTTGGTGCTAATCGAGTCGCATAATCGAGCATATCATTTTATGTGGCGCATGTGCGTGTGCGAGTGCGAGTGCGTGACTATGTCTATAGAATGTAGTGTACGAATAAGGTGGACAAATACAGCGAGAGTGGGAGAGAACGTGTTGATCGAACCGAACGCGAACAGTTTTTGTGCAGTTTTCATTTCCCGGTTCATGTTGTGTCGGCGAGCGTGTTCGGCGGCATACACAATTGTGTGCGGCCTATCTCTCGTTGGCCATTGGCCTGCGTGGCGCGTGGCGCGTGGTTACGTAATCTTAAAATACGCCACGCCGCATATCATGTGGCGGACACCACGTTGCGACACACTAAATATTGTGTGTACACACAACAAATTAAGCTCACAAAGCAGCAGCAGCAGCACCAGCAGTGGCTAGCCAGCACATAGAATAATACCCATAATATAATACCCAATCAGACAAACGTGTTGACGCAACATCTGACCAACACAGGTACCACACAAGCCAGAAGTTGCGCATGCGACCAATGTTTGCTCCTGTGCTTGTTTGTGTCTCGATTGCAGACAATCGATAAATTTTCCTCGAACGCACACACAGACATAAATATGTACACACTATGTACATACTCACACACACAATGCGCACGCTTCGGTGCTCTAACCCACGCACATGCACACGCTCCGGTGCAACTAACGTGTGTGTGTGTTTGTGTGTGTTTGTGTGTGTTTGTGTGTGTTTGTGTGTGTCGTGCGCCGACCGATCGACCGATCGACCGACCTGCGCATGTGTCTCAAGCGGCATTGATGTTGCACACACGCACACGCGCAAAGGTGTGGCAAGCGCACACCGCACCGCAACGCCACACACGCACACACACACACACTTTAGAGTTGAGTTGCGGCGTTTATCGTGCAGAGATGTTTGGTTATGCGGAACTGCATGCGCGTGCAATTGAAAGTGTGTATGTGTGTGTTGCGCACAAGTGAATGTGTCTCAAGGCCACTCGGCCAGTACGACGAGTGAGACGTGTTGGCCGGAGTGCAATTACCGCAACGCATTGGTATTTTATGCAGAGTCAATTGTTGCACGCACATAACAAAATTGTCGTTTATATAGTTTATATAGTGTGTATTTTTTTGCTTTTAATTCGGAACTATTCCTGATGTGTGGTCTTCAAGACCGCTAGTTCTGGTTAGCCGGAGGAACAGTTTGATACAGAATTCATGAAATTAGTGAACATTTGTGTGAGGATCTAGTTGGGTCATATCCACAGTTCCACAGGTATAATAAAATTAATCAATTTTCCTACCACAGATTTAAATCAACGCTTATTTTTTACGCGCGGAAATGTGCATGGCAGTTGAGCACAAATCGCCAACATGTAGGCACAATTTGAATGACACTTGTTTTCCACTCTCTTTCTCAATTTTATGTCGCCTGCAGATATACTATTTCCAATCTTACTTTCTATATTTACCAAAACTCCCCATAATAGGCAATATAAACTCAATTATTAATAAATATAAAATATCTATAAATATACTGCTGAAACGCCAGAATACAGACAGCCTAGTGGGTGAAATACCAAACCGCGAAGATCAACGGAAGTTTCTAACATTTTATTCAAACTCAACAATCGCATATATCACAAACCTAAACCTAAACCGAACCCGGCAACCTCACCACACTCTCTCTCACTTGACGAACGGAAACTCATACGATCGATCAGCAGCATACGGCTGATGATGATGCAGCTGCTGCTGCGGCTGCCTAAAGTGTCTCAAGCCGGGCGTCGTGAACGGCCGCTTTGGCCGGAACTGCGGTGGCTGCTGCGGCGGCTGCACCGGCTTCTGGCCACCCAACGGCCGGAGATTGTTGCCCTGTTGCTGCTGCTGTTGCTGCCTCACCTGCTGCTCGTGCTTTTCATCCTGCCTCGCCTTCAGAAACTGATGGTACTTCGCCCGGTCCGCCGGATTCTTGCTGTTCTTCAGCTGCTTCTCGATCAGCGCCTCGTATCGCTCCCGGACGTCCGCATTGTACAGGGCGATCTGCTCCGGCGACGCGACGGCCGCCAGGGCGGCCTGATTGAAGCGATCGTAGCCGCTGAAGATCGGCTTCGTCGTGCTGCTTCCGCCGCTATGATGCTGATGCTGCCCGAATGTCGCGTGCGGCAAAATCGGCTCCGACGGAACGAACGGCTCCGTTTCGGCGTACACCAGAACCGCTGAACCGCGATCATCGTCGTCCGACGGTGGCGGATTGTTCGCATAGTACGCCGGCAGCTTGGCCGCAGCCGGCAGCTGATGGTAGTGATGGTGGTGCGTGTGCTTCTGCACGCTCTGCCCGGGCGATTTGAGTGGCGGCTGTTTGTGCTTCTGCAACGATGGCTGCTTCAGCCGCCCCGGAAACGACTCCAGCGGCAAATCGGCCACATTCAGATCGGTGGCAAAGTCCACGTGCACCGGCTGAAAGCCGCCGCCGGCGCCAGCGCTGCTGAATTGCGGATCGACGATCGGTTGGAAGTAGCCGAAATCGGTGTCGTGCGCACTGTACTTGGGCGACAGGATGTCGGTGCTGAACAGCAGGCGCTGCTGCTGCGGCGACGTCGCTCGATGATGATGATGCTGCTGGTTCGGCGCCTCGTAAGTGGTGCGTTCGTAGCTGCGATCGGGTCGCGGCGTGTGCGAGAAGTGCTTCTGCTGGTGCTGGTGGCGCAGCTGGGCGGCGGCGGTGGTCGTGGTCGATTTGGCATTAATCAGCTGATCGATGTCGATGTGCGGATGGGTGGTTTTGTACGCATACTCGTACTCGTGCAGCGGCGAGTAGCCGCCGCCGCCGCCGCCGCCGTGATTGTGATTGTGGTGGCCGTGATGATGATGGTGATGCGGTGGCGTCTTTTTGGGCGCATGCTGCGAGGCGGACTCGACGAGCGGATCGTCGGAGGCGCTTTCGGAGGCGTCGGCATCGTCGTTGCCGTGATGGCGATGGGACTGGTGCTGGTGAGGCTGATGCGGCCGAACGCGAATCTCGTTGCGAGCGCTGCCGCTGTTCAGGTTATTGGTGGCGACGGCTGGTTTTCGCTGGCGATGCGCCGGCCGCCGAGTCGTGCTCACGGTAGTTGCTGCTGCTGATGTCGTGGTGGAGGTGCTGCCGGTTTTGCGGCCGAACGGTCGTCGTGTCGTGCTCGACGACGTCGATCTGTTGGCGAAGTACCCCAGATCAAGACAAAACATTTGATCAAAGTATACAAAAACCAGTAATATGCCAATACCTACATATTTGTTGGTTTTATGAAAATGATGATATATTTTTCCATCCGAAAGTTTCATTAAGTGTTAGATTAATGATTGGTATATAGCCTTTCCAATTTGGTAGAGTATCATAAATTGTATCCTGTCATCATGTCATCGAATAACGTGATAATGTGAATCCGGCGATAGGAATGTTATTGTATTTGACTGATTTGTACTGTTGAGAAATGTTAATCATAAAACTTTAAGTATCCTTTAATCGTACTTCTGAGACCTACAACTTTTTATCACATGGCATGTTTGATTGGGGTGGTCTAAATGACTGAAACAATTAGCACTTTAATTTTGTATTGCATATGTTGTACAGCTAACATCGCTCAACAGATTTGCTTCCAGGCCCACTTAGAGCCTGATTACTGATTACACATTTGATCAAATGCAGAAATGTTATTTGAACCCTGCGTAAGTCCATTAAATAAGGTCATGGAGAAAATTGTGGACCTCGGTCTCTCAGTTGAATATAGAAGTGAGAATATGAGTCGGACAGAGAAATAAGAACGCCATGTTTTATTACTGTCGGTTACATTTTGCAGCATGAGTAGTCAGAGCAGTAGCAGAGTGTCGGGCGCACAGGCGTTGATGTGAAAAACTCGAATGAAAAAAGACCGTGCGTAGTGTAACACAGAGTGTGCTATGGCTATGCCATGTGTGCGAATATGCCATGACGCACAGGTTCGTCGCTTTGCTCTTTCGTTTGCAACGCACAATTCCGGTGTTCGTGACCGAAGATGTAAAAATTCAAGAACAGTTCGAATTAATTATTATTTGGGACAAATCCTGTTGTCGCATGGCCAGCGAGCGCCACCTTCTTCGGCATGTGCATGCGTACATGCGAGTGTTGCGTGGTCGCCTGGCTCGCGTGCCAAAACGCGACCTACCGAGCTCGCCGCAGATGCTGTCATAGACAAATTTATATTGCATGACTGAAAGATGCTTCAGAACT
>JANTBZ010042583.1:0-12215 GCA_024741255.1 Exechia fusca
CCGTTCCCTGTTAGCTTTGACACAACATCTCCGATTAATGTGCTAGGAATCACAAACGCTTGATGTAAACAAAAATCGAATGATGGGCTTCGAAGCGAAATTGATCTGTGAACCCGAATCTGTTTTTGTATCACCGTTTACAATAACATTCTCGTGGGAATCAAGGTCTATCTCTAACGAATACTTGGAGGGGCAAGTTTTACATTGCCTCTCTATGTTGTATTCATGAGACTTTCCTAGAAAAAAATATCATTGAATGTTTAGAACACAGTTCAATCAATGTTATCCGGAAAAGACCTCAGAGATAAACACATTTGCTGAACACGCGAAAAAAGATGAGAGACTATGATGATATTATTTGGTTTCTAACGGGTTTGTTCGTTTGAATGAGAATAAAATGAACTCATTTGTTATTTTTCGACTCTGAATTTTATAGTTTTGGACGAAATCGACTGAAGGCAAAACTTACCCCCCTATTTTTAAATCGTCAAAAAAACATTCTCTCGGTTTTTGGAGTATAGCTTGAAGCATAGACCCGATACAGGGCAATAATGTTGCGCAAAAATATAGCCAGATAAATGGTCTATCGATTGCATTTAACCATTTCGAAATTGATTCAAAATTACAGAAGCTCCAAAAGCTTTATGAAAGTTTTTACCGTGTTATTCGTGATATTGGTGACTTATATAGACCGTGTTATAAAATGTTAAACTTTTTCCGATAGCTCCGAAGCTAATTGATTTATTATATTAAGGAACCTAAGGTAATTCGTACCTCTATTGAAACTAAAACTCTGACGTTTACAAGTCAATTAAAATCATAAAAATAAAATCCGCACTTCAAAAATCTCTCAAGTGTCATTTTCCAGCTGAAGTACCTTATGTATTTGAATTCAAATAATTTCACACATCTAACCATGTTATGCTATTCCACCCCACCCCCATTCGCAGCGAGGCCCTACACAGCGGACTGCTGCAGCGAAACCTGAGCTTCTCGCAAATTACCATATCCGACAATAACTTTCCCAGCTCCATCGACTTGGGTGAGTGAGTGGGCACGACGGAGGCACGCGCACTCGCGCACTCTGACCGGCAAGCGCGAGAGCGCGCTATTACTTGCACTCGTGCCAAGCGCGCGGCACGACGTAAGACGATTCCGTCCGTCCGTCCGCGTCCGACCGACGTTTTTGTGCGTTTTATGTTGTGTGTGTTGCGCTTGGTTGTTTTCACTACACACAAACTGATACGGATATTATAACCACTGCGCACTCGCACACACACACACACACAGGATCGCCTCCGTATGCCGGCGGCGTCAACCAGCACACTGATGTCGGCAATTTGGCCGGCAAGTTTTTAATCGTCACCGGTAAGTGCGCTCAACGGCTTACGACCCCGTTCGGGAAATTTAATTAGACGAGCGACGACGAGAGCTCGACGCGCGCGCGGTTGCGGTTTATGCAATTTATTATCGCATATATGAGGAGAGCGCGGCGATGTTTGAGCGGAGGGCTCAACCGTTTTAATAGCCATGTAAATCATGTTGTAATTGAACTTTGTTCGCGCACGCCCGCATTCCCGAGCAGAGAAGGAGAAGCCCAAGCGATCCGGACACGCACTGCAGAAGGCAGCCTCTTTCGTGAGTACATGGACGAATATTTGTAATGTAAAAACTGTTGATAACACTATCATATCATGGGCCGATCTTCTTACTAAACTTGTCTATTAACAGTTTTCAAATATATTCAAATATAGCTGCCCTATTCAAATCGTTTTTAGTCGTTTTTATAAATTTGCACAATTTATTATCATTCAATTGTACATCATCAAAAAACTTATTTTGATTGAACATAGTTTGAAACAGGACCTTAATAATGTTTATAACGTTGGCGTATTTCTAACCGAACGACTCCTTCCTCCACAGGGTGCTCGACAACGGCCCGCCAAACTCTTCCAGTCCGCCTCCACCGAGGATCCGAACGCCAGTGGCGGCGGCGCCGGTGGCAGCGCCGGCGATGCGGACGCCTCGTCGACGGGTGGCGGCCGGCTGTCCGCCTCGCAGCTCTTCCCCAAGCACGCCAAGCAGCGCTGGTCCGGCCTGTTCGGCCTGCGCAATCCGCAGCAGAACCAGCTGTGCGAGCTGCTCAACTCGTACACGCGAACCGGTGTGCCGCAATCGACGCCGGTCGCCTTCAATTTCGAGCATGAAGATCTGGCGGCCGCCATGGAGCTGCTCGACGCGCTGCCGGCGACGTGGAAGGATTTCGTGTGCACGACGGCGGATGCCGCGAGTGGCGTGGCGCCGCTGACGGATGCGCAGTATCAGATGCAGATGGCGATTTGGGAGCTGGTGACGACGGAGGCGGCGTACATTCATGCGCTGCAAGTGGTGACGGATGTGAGTGGTAGTGCGAGAGATGGATGAAAAATCATGGAGGATTAATTACATTTTGTATTATACATGTTCGATCTAATTGGTTCTTCAGAGATAATCAAAATGGAATTGGTTAGAATATTTAATCGTCTATGCTAAGGAATTGTCGACGGCTTTATCAACGAATTTCAATTCATTTGTTGAAAATAACAATCGTTTAACGATTAGAAAATAGTAGTCCAACTAAAACTACAATAAATTTTATTCATTTCATTCGTGATAGCACCGACATTTTTTGTTCAATGAAAAGGATTTGTGGAAAATGGAAAATATCATTATCTTTCAATGTGTATACAGTATACACCGTTTGCTCTAAGACACTCCAGTGGAAAGTTACGTCCTCTACACCAATCACGAAATACGAAAATTATGTATGAAAACAAATATATTATTCCATCTCCGTCTAAAAAAAAATATTCGTATTTTGAGATTGGCCACAACTTTCACTAGAGCTAGAGTGACATAGAATAATGTGTGTATGTATACCCAATAATGAAATGGTGCACAAATCCCTTCCATTGAAATAAATTTGAATTAATTCCCTTCATGATAATTCGTTCGACATACATCGAAAAATCGGTCCTCTCTAGACGCGCATAAGCAAAGATTGGGACTTGCCTTGCATTTTTTTGTACGTATGCGATAGAATTATGTTGAATGATAATAACTGCATCTTTACCATTTATGTGTGACTCTTACGTTTCCTACAAAACGTAAAAGAAGCACACTTTTGAGTATGTTTCAATTTAATGAGCTAGGGTAGTAGTATCTGAGCTCTTGATAATGTCGGTCCACATCATGAAAATAAGTCGAGATACAAATTCAAACGATGCCTTTCTCATGAAGCAAGCAAAACGCAAATATCAAGTGAGCAGTGAGCGAATGCATGAAGCTTCGCAAAACCACGTGAAAATGTGCTCGAACGAATTATACTCGAATCGTAATCACCAAGTGCTGTCACACACATACGCACACACACATGCGACGGTTCATTCCATATAAATTCACGCCATCAAATTAATCGAATTTGATCTCAAAACAAGTTTTATCAGTGATTGTGAATGTGGTTTCTAAGAAGTTGGTTCGGGATAGCATCACCGAGAGCAATCCTCCACCGAACTTATAATGTTGCTCATTCATTAATCGATTCTCCATTCGCCCACATCCAACCAGCTCTTCCTCGCCTGCCTCGAGGCCATCCAATCGGAGCACATCCTCACCGACGTCGACCAGCACAAATTGTTCAGCAACATTCGCGAGATCTGCGAGACGAACATCCGCCTGTGGACGCTGTTCCTGTACCCGATGGTGCAGCACAGTCGCGCGACCGGCGCACCGATGTGCATCGATTGGGCGCAGCCCGCCTTCATGGCGTTCGACCAGCTGTTCGCGCCGTACGAGAAGTACTGTGCGGAGCAGAGCACGTGTCAGTTCTACTGCAAGGAGCTGCACAGCACCAACACGCTGTTCCAGGCGTATCTGGCCTGGTGCGAGGGGCAAAAGTTGTGCAATCGGTGAGTGCCGACAGCCGGAGCAGAGAGCGTGTACTTTAGAAACTTTAGTTGATAGCCAGTTTGGATGGTGCGTGTGTGTGATTTATTTCGATTTCGCAGATTGCGTCTATCCGACATTCTGGTCCATCCCATGCAGCGACTGACCAAATACGGGCTGCTGCTGCTTGCGATCAAGAAGCACATTGCCGCCGGCGATGAGACGGCCCTGCTCAACATGAAGGCCATGGTAAGTGGCTGGGGAGATGGCGGCAAACAGGCTTGCATAATATTTGCAGTATACTCTTGTTCTTAAAATTTACTCGAAATAATCATCACAATCATCTGAATTTTCTCAAGTGGGATGATTTTCATATTGCAATTTTCTGTTCTTTTGGTTTACTCAAAAAAATTGGTCTTATCGACCAAGAATATGTGCACATTCCAGTAGTGACTTCACACGTAATACTAGAGACCAAATACGTGTCAAACATTATTATGTTGAAGCGAATCACTAAACTAGAGAAGAAAAAACACGTTTTGTGCGAGAAGTAACTGTCACAGAATGAATATAATGATGCAGTTTTGATCAATGTTCATTCTTCTATACCAAAATATCGTTAAAGAAAAGTCTCGCCTATTTCGGAGAATGAAAGAGCTCTCCGCTAATGGAATATTAACTCTAATATCAATTATTATTATACTAAACTACTTTAAATAAGCTACACACGTACAAATTGCTTCCTTCGTGTTATTATTCAACGTTTCAGGTTGTTAGAAAGCTCGTCAAGCAATGAAAATGCAATGCTCGACAAGCCTAAGACAATCAAGAGAGTATTTTATACTTTGCACTGTTTTTGAATTTTGAACGAGTCTGGAGGCACCACAAACATTCACACTCGAATAATTCATGGCCATGACGCGACGATGGTCGTGGTCGTGTGGGTCGTCCTCCGCCGCGTGGATCTCTTTGATGAGTACGTTCTCACGTTTTCGTAATCAAATCATTGAGTCAACATCACACAAAAGAATTCGGGCACACAAAATGAGAGAAAGCCACCGAATGTCCCGGAATATTTGTGCGGTGTCGGCAGGCCGACTTGTACAACGAAACCATTTAATAACCTGTTGTCGGTTTTATTATCTCACGGCGGCGCTATCACTGGCAGCCTTGGCTGCTGCTGCTGCCGGCACTGACGACATGCTCAGAGCTAATTGAATACACGTCGTTTGTTTGGCTAACACGATGGGTTTTTCACACAATTTATGCGTGCACTCGACCCTGTTAGAGGGTGCCTTTGTTTGTGTGGGTGTGTGTCAGTGCGTCTGAATGTAATGTGTAAACCCACACACGTGCACGCACACACATGTGGTGCACGCACTCTTCAACAACATATAAAAACATCAGCATCACCAAACCACTTCATGTACCAACGCAAAATGATTATATTCGTTTTAATAAGCATTTATGTCGTCCGGGCAGTTTAGCTGGATAAATAAACATAACGTTAAATTCATATCTTCATATTTCCGCTCAGCAGACATAATATTTATTCGCGTATTTGTTTTTCCTTCCCATCCGCGTCGCCGCCACTCATCGCTTACGCCAAACGTTTGCGTACGCCGGATTTCGTTTGCTCTGCGCCTGCCTGCCTGCCTGCGCCTCCTCATCCGCCGAACATTTGCGTGCGGGTGTGCGAAATTACATCATGCGATGACGTCGACGACGTCGACGACGACGATGATGCTCCATTACGCGCATGCAAACACACTTGCCGCACGACGACGACGATGATGATGGATATATGTTGTGCTGTGGCTGCGTGCTTGTAGACCAGCTCGGTGGACGATTTCGTCGTGAGCGTCAACTCGCACCTCACCGACCGGCAGAAGAACGAGCGCATCAAAGGCATTATGGCGCGCATCGAGTCGTACGACGTCGTGGTACGTATATACACATGTTTACACGCATACAAAACACCCACACAGAACACCGGCGCTCAGAGATCGGTAAAATTTGATGAACAACATGTTTGAACACGTGGCAAAACATGGCTAAAATGAAATACAGAAAAAAAGTTCTCAGTTTATTTGTAGCGAAACGTAATGACTAACTCGAATATACATTTAGTTTATTTTGTATGCTCTTTTCAAAGATTTATTCCAGTTTATGTGGACAAAGTTGCATTTGCATACCCCTTCAACCGGACACTTTCATCACATAATCACATAATTCGATTTTTTACCTGAATTCAGCAGAGTATTAGTTCAATTCGGAAAATATCGATACAATTTTAGATTGATTCCTACAACAAAACTATGTCCTACATATTTGAAGAACAATATATGATCTAGTTAATACATTTTATGGATTTCCAAATTCGTCATCAATCGTGTAACGCAGGCTTGCTGAAATAGTGTCCGATTGTAGGTGCACACATTTTTGAACGACGTAAAAACGTGCATTCGCTTTTTCATTAAAACGTCATATTTCGAAAATGTGGGGAGTTAAATTGGATAACTGAAATGGTTTTAATTTTTGAAAATCGGTTGAATAACACCACCTCAACGAGAAGTATCCGATTGGAGAGGCATCTACTTTACGTCGAGCCATACAAAAATCGACTCTTATAAGAGTCAAAATATAGCATAAACTATGTGCGGTGTTCTTAACTTCTATACTATACAACTTTCTCATTAAAAGTAAATAGTATAGGTTTTCCTCATGACAAAATATATTTTTCATCGCATTTAACTTTTCTACTATATAATCCATCAAAACCTAATGTACAAAATATCACTTTGAGTCGGTTAGGGTGGAGTTATCGAAACATGTTTGATGTCATATTAAATTTCAACACTGAAAGTCGTTGTTTGATTGGTGTGATACTCAACGTACATTTCGAAATATAAAAATCAAATTATTTCAATTAATTGAGATTATTTTCATTTATATCAAGTAGTAAGTTGATATACTGGTGCCTATCAACAGTAAATAACCTGTAAAAGCTTCGTATTTCAAATACAGCCGCCCAACACCTCTTTATGGGGTAAATAGATGTAGATGAGATGATATAAAGTAACAATAATAAAATAAATAATTCTAGTATTTGCATTGAATATTTACCAACTTAGACTCAAATTTCTACCGAACACTGCCTGCTTTGACATTACAATGTCTAGAGAGCGCACCAGCACCACTCTTTACATTCCATTCGAACAATGAAAACACAATTATACATTTGCCAACGCCACCACACCCCCGGGGGGCCAAACGAGGCGCAAAACAATCGCGTTCGTCTGTCGGTCCGGCGGGAATTCAAGTCAGTTCGAATGCATCCCTTATCCTTTTGCGCGTCACCTTGCAGGACAACCACAACGATACGCTCGACAAGATGGTGAAGGAGTACAGCCAGCCGATTTTCGACCTGTGCGCTCCGATGCGCGGCTGCTCCCCCACGGACTCCCGCAACCTGTTCATGGAGGGCGACCTGCGGTTCAAAGATAACATCGGAAAGGTGGGTACGACGTACGACGAAGACTACTAAGACGTCGGGCCGGGAATTTAGCCCCGTTGAAATGCGATTTGCTCATGGATTTGCTCACGATTGTCCGTTTTCTGTCGGCCGCCGCACACACACAGATGGACGTGCATTGTTTCCTGCTGACGGATATGCTGCTGGTGTGCAAGACGATCGCGAAGAATAGGCTCGGAACACTCAAGGTATGCGCAATTGGCGAGCGGGCGGGCGTGCTCGCCTGGCAAGAACAGATGGCGAATGCAATTTCGTAAATGAACGTTGGCGCGCTTGGGCGCTTGGCTTGTCTCGGCCGAAAGCGAAAAGGCCAGCACGTACGCGCATAAAGTCAGTCGCGTGTGCGAGCGTGAGTCTGCATGTTTATGGCGAATAAAATATGCGAACGGGTTGGCTGGCTGGCTTGGCTAGGATAGGTGTCTGTGAGTGTTTTGTGTCGACTGTCCGCCCTTTGGGGAAATTCTGAAAAGTGGAACGGAGCGCGTAATTTGGCACGCTAGTCGTGTCGTGTCGTGTGCGATTAAACATTAATTATTCCATATTATAACAGTGATCGCAGTGCTGTGTTTGGGTTGCAAGTTAAACAGCTTATTGCAGCTTATCACAAACGGAAGTCGGAAGAGGCTATGTTTGTTCTTCTTTCGTTTATTTATATGCGCTGTTCTTGGATTCCGGTTTTCGGATTTAAAATTACATTGCAAAGATTCGTGAAGTATTAATAATTCTAGGAACGGGGGTCGAAGAGACCTAATGTCTGTTCTTTTGTCGTTTATTTATATGCGCAGTTCGTGGAATCGCTTTTTATTTATATTAGCATAGCGATCCGTTAACATATTTATTTCAACACGAAACGTTGATTTCTGGTCATTCTGTAAACGAAAGTCGGAAACGTCCTATGTTTGTTCTTCGTTCGTTTATTTATATGCTCTGTTTTTGCAATCAATTTTTGGGTCGCAAATTGGCTTAGCAATGTTCCGTGAGCAATTTTTCTATCAACTCGTAACGTTGGTTTTTGACCATTCTAGAGATAAATATTGTGTGAATCTTGTTGACATTGTGAGTTGATTTTTTAAAAATAATTCATAACAGGTTCAACAAAAATTGTATGACAAAGTAAATATGGATTATTGCGTTGCACGATTGCTGAATAAATAACAATAATTTTCCTAAATATAATTTAATTATCTTCAAAAGATGAACGTTTATATAGGGGAGTTTAACCCGTTGTGAATACAGTTTGGGTTTTTAGCCATAATTTTTTATCAAGATAATATTTATTAGAACATGTGTATATTAAGAAAAAAATAAGAAACACAGCTAACTACTGGTATAAATTTTGTCCGTTGATAACAAAAAAGTTATTTAACATTGAAAAAACACGATTTTTTACAAAAGTGACAAAATTTAACCGGTAAACTATTTATAAAATAGAAGAATTCCAAGTAAAACCATTTTATTTTTTTTTCATTGTCATTCTACTACTTCTTCTGGAAAATTTCATGAACATCGCTATAGTGGAAATCGAATGACAATTATTTCAATATTTGGTTGTTAAATTTATTTATCGTTTATTCACCGATTTTCATCAGCTGTATGAGAAATGCATTAAATTTGCTTCGTATTACAAATGTTGCTGCCCAGAATAATTTTGGGTTGTAGAATGGTTGTACTGAAGAGGTGTCCAGTGTCCACAACCGGTTCAATTAGGGTATCCACAACTGTGAAAAGTATGCACTTTCTAAAAATGAACTTCAAATTTGTCGGTTAAATCTTTTAAAATAAAAATTGATGAAATCATTGAATATATTACATTTCATTTACGAAAATGTATCACTCTTCCTATTTTGCGGTTATTCACTTCATTGAATGGAAAACAATTACATCAATGTTGATTTTCACACATGACAAAATTATACACTTAGACTATAGATTCTACGCGAGAGCTTTTTCCGCTACTGCGTTAGCAATAATCCATTTTTATACTATATTTGATTTATTTGCTTTATTCCAAAAGTTACAACTACTCTACGTGATTTTTTGTTGATCGAATTATACGAATTATATCTGATTCACGAATCAATTTATCCAGCGAATTGTTTCATTTGGAAACATTTTATATTTAAAAAAAGGCTAATACATTTTTGAATTCCTGTAACGGCCCAGCTCATACTAATTTGAACCTATGCTGAATCTTCAATCAGTTTTTTCTTGAAATTCAACAGATCCAACTGATTCAACAGATTTTTGAATCCAAATATTCATATATTATAGTATTAACACATACCACCCGTTCCGACTATCCTCAATCTCCATCTCCAGGTGGTGCGCCAGCCCTTCTTCACCGATCGCCTGGTGAACCGGGTCAAGGAGAACACTCTGTACGCTGTCTATCTAAACGAACTCAATATGCCGGTCACCGCGTTCACGCTGCAGTGTCCCGAAGCCCAGGTAATTTCATCTGCCCACGCGCACGCCAAAGCGGCGCGTTCGACCGTGTTGACATATTCACTCGGCACGCTGCTGCTCTATTCACGTGCATCGCGATAAAATAAAGCGTTTTTTTCGCACGTGTGCACAAATGAGTTTTTAATGAAATGCCGCCGCCACGGGCGCATGCGGCGCATTTGCACTCGGCTCGCTGCACAATCACAAGCTAAATCATATAAATCATCCACTGGCTTTCACGGCGCAGAACTGGCACGAAGCCATCAACAAAACGAAGCTCGTGTTCGCCGACCTGCGGCAGCACGGACTCGCGGCCGCGGCCGCCGCCGCCGCCTGGGACGTGGACGCGTACAGCGTCAAGTACGACCTGAGCGGCTGCAGCGAGACGATGGCGCCGGCTGGCACGGCGGCCTGCAGCATCGGCGGCGGCAGCAGCGATGGCCGAAGCGGCGGAGGCGTTGGCGGAATGGTGCGCACCAAATCGCCGCTGAACAGTTCGATTGGCAGTCGCATATCGAGTTTGAACAACAGTCACAGGTGAGATGAGGGAGGATTGGCGAACACACGTGTCTTGGCATGGAATCAAAACGGAACAGATAGGACACGACCACAACATATACCTTGATTGGGCCTGTTTGATTATATCACGGATGCTGTTTTCGAAACTCAAGAATAGACATATTCAACGAACAAATCATGAACAATGTGGAGTGTACTCTATCCAGCATGTAATAACTGCAGACAACAAATTGTCTATAGTCGTATGAGTTGTAATTTGTTTAACTGTTGAAGGTATTATTGTGAGTAAATGCATCTTCAATCAGACACTTTCCGTGAAACACCAGCTGAGGTGGTATTTTTTAACAATTTCCAAAATCTGAAAACATTTTAGATATATAATTTCCATACCCAAATGTTGTCAATATATTATAATTCGCTAAAGATAAAGCTGACCATTTTTCTTCATTTAATTAAAAAAAAAAAGTTAACGAGATTGCCACTTTTACCAAATCAGCTATGCTATAACTTTCAATATTTAGAAGATATTATATTAATATTCGAGCAAATCCTGAATCAAAGTGCAACAAAATCGGACTATTCCTTCAATATTTTAGCCGTTTTTAGAAATCAGCGGGTGTCCGATTGAAAGGGTATCTACTCTAAAGGGCAACAAAAATTCGTATACCGAATTTCATGTTTGTATCATTATGATTTATATTTTTTATCAAGCAAATTGCAATCGAACAGTTATTTCGGTATATTTTCATCATAAAACAATGTGTGAAAAAAAAAGTCCTTCGCTATACTGTTTTATTTTTCATCCGATGTAATCAAACAGGCTCTAATACACGATAACATAACAAACATCCATGGTATTATGATATTTCGTGTATTATATGTGTGTGTCGGTGCGTCTCAATTGGATTTTTCTCTGTCCATTTTGCCCCTTCGATCTCGTTCGACCATTGCGCGTTCGTTTTTCGTTTCGTTCCGTTTCGTTGTTCACGACGCTCAAGTTTCTCCTGCAGCGGTTCGGTCGAGCTGACCGAGTCCAACCGAGCCGTTTCCGTCGACTACGAGAAGGCCAATTCGCTGTCCAGCGACGAGGGCGCCGCCGGCGGTGGCCTGTTCGGCAAGAAGGCGCCCCAGAACAGTCCGGCCAAGCTGAAGGGTCTGCTGATGTCGTCGACGGCCGCCGCTGCGATGGCGGCTGCCGCGGCAGCCGCCACCAGCACCGCGGCGGCCACCTCGAACACGCTGCTGGTGCAGCCGTCGATGAGCCTCGGCCAGAGCCTGCCCAATCTGAACCTGAACTCACCGCACCAGAGCCACAATACGCTGCTGGTGCCCGGACATGCGGGCCACTCGAACACGGCGCTGCTGTCGCCCAGCCATCGGGGCATCTCGTATCCGCCGCCGTCGCCGACGAGGTGGGTAGATATTTGATAGGCTCATGGTGTTTCCTAAGAACAAAGATAACATCATCATTTTGTATTATGGATTATGGATTTTAAAACTAATTTGTTTCATTTAAAAATTTGGAGCCAGTTTCTTTCGAGGCCAATAGCCTAAGTCCAGCGATCCTGCAATATCGCGATACTCATCGACAAATATGTAGAGTACGATGGGGTATTTTATGCATAGTAAACGCGGTCGTAATTTACATCCGATTTGAAAACGGAAAATGCAATTGGAAGACAATTTATCGGGCTATGATTCTGCTGAACATTATTATTATAATGTGAACGCTAAATTCACGGAGATATTAGCAAAAAAATCGAGAGCATGTTTTTTCGACGTTTTAAAAAGT
>JANTBZ010042594.1:0-12205 GCA_024741255.1 Exechia fusca
CGACTTTCCACAGGCAATTCTCGGCTAAAAAAACTACAAGCGATCACACCGCATTCAATAGTAGGTCGGCACCACGACATTGCCCGCCATCATGGACGATGGCGAGCCACCATTGCTGCGGTCCGCAGGTGATACACCCATTACCTGCGCAGCAGATACAGCAGGTGAGTCATTCGACACGATCGCACTGACAGAAGCGCTATACTGCTCGGCGCCGATCGCTTTACGATCCAATAGTATCGCTTCATTGTGGCCGGCGTTCGTGTGAGTACCGCCATTCGTGTGGTGTTGTTGACTGTTGTGATGGCTATGCTGATGATGGAGGTGCGGCTGTTGTTGCTGCTGCTGTTGTGGTTGACGCTGCAGGTGTTGTGCTTGTTGTTCTAGCTGATGATGGACGTGATTGTGATGGACGTGCGCGTGTGAGCTCATGCTGTGCGGCACTGTTGGTGAAACTGACGGCGAAGCATCCAGGGCCATGGTCGACGGCTGAGATTGAGCTGTTCGGAAAGAAAACGAATATTTTTGTTAGTTCGAATTTTCGAAACAAAGGCTGTGTATTGTTCATGTGAATAACATGATTAATAATTACGATCATACTTATGAACAAGCGTCGACGAAATTTGGTATTGAATAAATTCCGGATCAATTACTTTACTCGGCTCAACATGCACTTGAAACGCGCGTATTCCATTTGACATGCGTCTAGACATTAATGTGCGGTCGACCAATTCACACATGTTCCCACTATACAGCTACACATTACACACTGACTGTGAGATGTTTGCATATGTTGTCCAAACGCCGTATCCGATTTGTCCTCCCACACAAACTCCGACACCGATATCATCACAACACACAACATATATAAATACGGTGGTCTATACAAAACAGGAGCCGAATGTGTCACAAAACTAACCAAAACAAAACACCCACACCACACAGCCACACAGATCCTGGGTGGCCAACGCCACACGGACGGCGACGACAACAAGTGCCACAGATCCTTGACATTATGTCACAACCAACCGCCGACGCATGATATACGATCTGTTAGACGCACGCGCACGCGCAATCCTCTTGAACACAAGCGCACATGTGTGTGTGCATATCGACCACTTACCTCCGGCTAGCTGGCCACTGCTGCCGCCACCGTCGCCGCCACCGTCGCCGCCGCCGCCGCCGTACGAAACGGGGGCTGTGTGCTGCTGATATTGCTGGTACATGTACGGATCGAGCGGACTGGATTGCGTCGTTGTAGCCGCCGCAATCGATGCCGCCGACGACGACGACGTCGACGATGTGGTCGATGATGAGGCCGCTGTTTGAGCGTGTGTCAGCGGCGCCACCGCGGCAGCAGCCGACGCCGCCGCTGTCGACGACGACACCACAGTCGATGCGGCCGACGACGTTGCGGTTGCCGAACTGCCGTCGTGTTGGAGTGGAGACGGCGCGGAATCGCCAATGCTGCTGCTATGTTGGTGGTCAGTGTGGACTTTCGCGCTGTAGGCGGAATGAGCGTGCTGCTGTTGCTGGTGTTGTTGCTGTTGATGTGTATTGTGGTGGTCGGCTGGCGCGTAGCCCCACGAGGCGTCGGCGTACGAGCTCACATGCCCCGGACCGGCGTAATCGTAGAACGCGGGCTGATAACATTGGGGGAGATCCTGCAAAAGTGACATGAAATCGAGTTAATAAAATGTTGTTCCTATGCCAGCCTGATTCTATTGCCGCAAACTCACCATGCCCACCCCATCGTAACCGCCAACCATCCCGACCGCCGACGGCGTTCCATAATACGCCGCCGCATACGGCGACTTCAGCTGATTGATCTGGTGCTTCCGGCGGAAGCCGCGCGGCCTCCGACGCATGCTGCCCTCATCCTCGAACATGTACTCGGACTTGGGATCGATCGTCCAGTAGTGACCCTTGCCCGGCTTGCCCAGGCCCATGCCCTTCGGTATCTTCACGAAACACTCGTTCAGACTCAGATTGTGGCGCACCGAATTCTTCCAGCCCACGTAGGCGCCACGGAAGAAGTCGTAGCGCTGCTGCAGGAACGTGTAGATCTCGCTGAGCGTCAGCTTCTTCTGCGGCGTCTCCTTGATGGCCTGCGCAATCATGTTGATGTAGCTGAGCGGCGGCTTCTCGGCGCGTCGGCCGCCGTTCGTCTTGCGCGTGGTGTCCGGCTGCTGGGAGGTGTTGGGATCGCTCGTGTTGGAGGTGCCCGCGTTGGCGGACGGCGTCGGACTGGCGGCGCTCGCCGAGCTGAGCGGCGAATGTTGGGAGGGAGATTGGCCGGAGCCGCTGGCACTGGCGCTGCTCGTGTTGATGTTCAACTGATTGAGCTGCTGTCCAATGGAGCTCGCGGGCGTCGATCCGTATGAGTGGACCATGTCCATGTTACACTGGATTGGGGCAGTCTGCGCCGCCCCAGCTGGCGAAGTGGACGAAGACGGTGACATAATATGACCGGAACCGGCACTGGAATGCTCCGGGTGCCCGAGATGACCGGACTCGATGACCGATTGGGCGACGTGCTGCGGTGAACTGTCGCCGCTGCCCGCCGACGACAAGTAGACCGGATACGGATGAGATTTGTGGACGCCGACGTTGTTGTGGGTGCCGATGGGTCCGTTCGTATTGCCCACACTGGACAGTACGGAGGTGGGAATGGACGAGGGCGACTGATGCTGCTGCTGCTGCTGGTAGTCATGAAGATGGGAACCGGTGTACACCGGCGGCGGCGGCGACACGGGCCCACCCATGTAGCGATAGTTGGTGGTGTATTTAGGGGCGTCCGACACGTAGTTCATGGTGAGATCGCCTCCGCCGCCGGTCGAGTGCGGTAGGTTGTTGTTACCGTTGGTCGAGTTATTATTGTCGTGCGAATGTTGGTTGTGATGGTGGTGATGGTACGCGGAGCCGGGCATCTGAAGAGACTTGTCATCAATCGGCGTTTGATAGTGATAGGTTTGCAGGTTGTGCTGATGATGCGACTGGTACTGGGACTGCACATGATGATGCGGATGCTGAGAGTGCGGGCTGATGTGCTGAATGTCCATTGTGTGATGCAGATGGCCCCCATCGGTGGTGTCCATGGGCATCGTCGAGTGATGCTGGTGTTGATGCTGGTATTGGAGCTGCGATTGATGGTGATGCATCGGTTGCTGCTGATGCTGCTGGTGCTGCTGCTGCATTGCCGATGAGGCAGCCATGATTGGTGGCAAGGGCGAATCGATGGTCGCGCTGATTTGCTGATGGCCGGATTGAATATGTCGATCGCTAGACGGCACGATGGTGGAGTACATGAGGACACTGGCGGACGAGTCTGCTGCCTGTTCTTCGGTCTTGATCATAGTTTTGTGTGAACTATGTTGCACAATTGCCGCGGAGAAACTACCGAACACCGGAAAGGTTGAAAATTGAACACGTCCACTCGTGGTGCCCAACCGAAATCAACTGATCGCATTCGCCGAGCCCGCCGCCGATCCAACAGTGTTGCTCTGGCCGGCTGAATGTGTGCGCCTCTTGGTTGCACAACACACACGCAAACTCGCACATGTATAATTATAACGCCGATCGCAAGACACGCACACGAAAAGTCTCTGTCTCTGTCTGATGCACACACGCATACACGCACCAGCGGGTGCGAGACGATCGAAGACAGTGCGCCGGAATGTTCCGCGTGCGCAAGAGCACCCACATGTGGAACTGATTTAACACACACGCTCACACCAAAGCATACACTGATGCAGTAATGCTTTACGCGCATAGCATACAGACCCTAAATGCGAATGGCTATGACGCATGCGATCGAGGCGGAGTCAACCGACGAAGCGACGACGACAACCAGCTCAGCCATTGGTGAGCGACGATGCAATGGAAAGTAGAACAGTACAATAATTGGCAATTCGCAGTGCGCGTTATCGTACCGAGAAATGTCCACTTCGATCAAGTGTTAATTACGCTCTTGATCGCCACAACAAACAACACACACACACAGAGAGCGACTTCCGAATCCCATCCAGCCACCGCCGCCGAAACCGAATCAAAACATACACATTCGAGCAGTGTGTGTGTGTGCGTACACTGTACACTTGAACTACACATCGTACCGCAATGTTAGTCGCACTTTTACTTTTATAAATATTTATCAGATGATGTGATATACACAAAGCGTACGCGGTCGGACAATCCGCGCGCGCGCACATCGTACAACATCAGCGATGATCGGCCGGGTGGGGGCAACAACGCACGATTATCCAAACATCGCTCGAATCGCCTCCATTCCATGTGTGTGTGTATGTATGTCTAGCTTGAAGTGCGGTTCAGTGGCCGACCAGACAATATGTCTACGCGGGCGAATCCTGCGAGCACTCGAACACACACACAGAGACATATACACATGTGTGGGGGACCAAGAGCTTGACCATCCGCAACATCACACCGCATCCGCGTCTAGCGTCTCTAGACGAAGCCAACGCACTGCTATCAAAATATTTATTTACTATAAATATTTAATATAATTCGGATAAACAATAGTGGCGAGCGCTCAGCCGGTTGTGGTAGGCTAGCAGGCTGGCTAGGTTGTGTGTGTGATGGGGGCCAATGCAAGCATGAATGAAATCGACACACCCGTGCTCAGCCGAACACACAAACACACTTGGACGCAGCACGCTGATTGTGTCTGGAGAGAGGGGAGATTGCTGTAAATGTTTTCATTAGTCGCGTTGATTGTTGATAATACCGAGGTGGAGGCTTGTGGGAGCATAAACACACACACACACTCACAGCCCACGACCAAGGCAACACAGACAGTGACGTCACGGATGCAAGCCTTATGTGTCTCGTTTAGATAGCTTGGATGTGTCTTTGAGTCTGAGACGATTCCATCAAATGTGCGTCATCAGCAGCACAAATGTATACAAATATAATAATTCGTGACAAGATCGCGCAGACAACAGACAGCAAACGTTGTAGGAGGCATTTTGTGCACAGCCATCGGGTGCCAATAAAACGGCAACCACGCCAGCAAAAGCTGGAGTAATTTAATATTTTTATTGCAACGCGGCATAAATCACACGGTCAATGCGGTCGAGCACGGATAAGACACAGACACTCACACATCTACCACATGTGGCCCGGAGTGTAATATTTTTATGATTTTTACAACGTTTTGTCGGCACAGCGTTGCTTTGGTCTCCGGCCCAGTGTCCAATGCAAGTATCGTAAAATAATTATTGTGTTTTTTTTGTGTTTCGTATTTGAGTTCAAGCCGCCTAAATTCGATGATACAACCGAGACGCTCTCTATAGCGATTTGTTGACGTGTGCTGTCGTCGGAGTTGCTGTCGGCGTTGACGCTGACGTGAAACAAAGTTAAGTGCTTTTTGAATATGAAATCGCATCGCCATGACAAGTGGCTTCTTTCAATGCCAACATAAATTGCTACGTCGTGAGTAGTGAGTGCGTTGCATAAAAACACGTTGAATGCTATTGACCATAGACGTTGTGTGATCTAACAAGGACAGAGTACGATGTGGATAGCAAAAAATTAAAAATTGTTTTCTGGGGTGAAACGAACACTGGGTAAAAAAAATGTCTCCGGGCAGTCGTTTTTGTCGATTCCCACGGAAGACTTTTATTAAACGATTTTTTGCATTCCAGTTTTGTCATGTCTGTGAAAAGTTATCGAACTTCGTTACTGCTCATAACTTCCGCCACAGTGCCACTGGGCTCACTGACTGGAATCCTTTTAAATGTTCCATCTATTTTCATCATGCAAACCTCTCATCGATTGGTGCGATCCACATCGTACTCTTCCCTGATAAGCTAAATTTGAAACCATACACTCAACTTAACTGCTGTCTAAAAATAATTTCTCGCCCAATTCGCAGAAAATTATCGAAACCATATGATTTGCACAGAATAAGCGTGGCTAATATTTACGCGATTATTTGCACGTATCCGCGAATGCCAAGCTGTGATACAGTGCATACGTTTCACCCATCGCCGACCGGAAATTTCTATCATGCTGCCGGGCTCATAGGCGGACTGTGATCTTGTGTTAGCGCTCCCAGTGTGTTATAGTGCGGATATTTAGCATTGATCGCGAGAAGCTATACTGAAATGATTATATGATTAGTTATATGATTCATTATCATGTGTTTATCACATTTAAAAACGAATTCAAAACCAATAGAACAAAATTATAACGGCATTGGCAATTTGAATTCAACTATCGACTATGGTCTCATATTCAACTCAGGAGCTGGATCTTCGACAAAATAACCTCTCAATATATTTTTGTACTCAATATAACCCGACTCTATTCTCGTCTCTAAATCTGGCGTCATTGTTTTCCAGACCCAATCGCCATCGGCCCGGACAACCTGTGTCTTACAACGATCGCGATTGCTCGCTGCTCTTGCCATCGACAGCCGCCGAACCGAACAGCCGCCCAGCCGACGTCGTGTCGCGACCGGGCGCAAGGCCGCCCGCGCGTCGTCGTCGTCGTCGCCCGACGCTGTACAAATACCGGGCGCAAGCACCCCGTTTTCGGACGCGCCTCGTTAACGTGCGCGCCTGTTAACACGCGCGTGGCGCACACGCAAGATCGGAATTTATAGACGTACATAAAACAGCAGCGACGTCGACGCGTTTGCTCTCTGGCTGGCTGGCAGGCTGGCACATCGTTTGCCGTTAATACGGCGTTAAATAGGCAGCATAATTGACGCACGCTGTGTGTCTGTGTGTGTGTGACTTGGTGTGCGTGGCGTGCACGCACATGTGCCGACGACGGTTGTGCGACTGCGTGGAAGCGAAGTGCGCGTTTGGCCAGTGTACTTGCTAACAAATTTGAACGTTCACTGAAGATGAATAATTCGGTAGTATAATTGAGATAATGTCATGTAGTGGAGTCACACATTCCTTCATGCGTGGCGTCGTTCCCATGTGACGACAGTCCGCGTGTCCACATCTTCCGAAATATTTCTGCTCCTCCGCCGTGTTTGTGTTCGACCGATTGTGGATGCGCACAAGCAAACAAACACAATCAGTCGTTAGCAGTGTGCGTTGACGACGATCAATGACTCTATTTATTTGTTCATTTGTCGCGGCATGGTTCACACGGCCGGTAGCAGCGAGCAGCGTCGTGTTTTTGATATTTTTGGATCATCATTAAATGACAGATTAAATTCTATTTCGCGTTCTCAAAGACCACCCAGTCGCAGAGCAAAACTGGCGGCACATTTTGTGGTGATACTGGTACTTGTGCGTAGCAATGCAACCGCGCGTACCCATAATAACTTAACACCACACATGCACACAGCAACTCGTTGCTGCAGAAACGATGGCATGCGCGAGCGCGCGCGCGGTCTGTCGCGTCTGTCGGCACGTCCGTTGCAGGCGCCAGCCAACCTAAGCCTAAGATGTGTGTATGAGCTGCTGTACGACGTGACCATACGTCTTCGGTCGATGTCTGTCGGTCGGATGCCGGAATGTGATGCACAGATGGCAGCAAGACGGGGTTCACATGACGTTTGGTTCGGTATTGTTTTAGAAGCCGAGCCGCGCGATTGATTAAACAAGTTCGAAAATCCTGTGATCTGGTGCATCTGTTCAAATATAGCAGATCGCAACCCTTATCGCGTAACCCAAATATAGCACAGTGCACACA
Source organism: Exechia fusca (assembly GCA_024741255.1). Lineage (NCBI taxonomy): Eukaryota > Metazoa > Arthropoda > Insecta > Diptera > Mycetophilidae > Exechia > Exechia fusca. The sequence goes on from JANTBZ010042594.1 coordinate 7,678, forward strand.
ACATGAACACCGTCATAAAAATCTAACCGTTTATTTGCGTTACCATTGTCGTGGCGACGATGTTTTCTCGTGTCTTGTTCTTTGTCTCATCGGGCTGTTCGCAGCGTCGGCTTGTATTGTTTTTTTGACTCCTCACACTGCCTGATATTGCATCACATATGTGCGAGTGTGTGGTGTGAGTAGCAACCACGACGACGCCGGCAAAGCATACGCCGAAGCACACGTTGAGAGCGCGCACGAGTTGCAGAACAAATAAATACACGAAAAGGCAACATGCCTCTATGATTCAGCATGCGAGTGTGTGTGTGCGTGTGCGACCTCACACAATATAAATATCAAACGGTATGCAGATGCGCGACTGGCGGCGGGTGTGTGAATGTGCGGTGTGTGCGCTCACATGTTTGTGGCGGCCGATCTCTCAGGCGGGTATCTCGCGCGCGTGCATCTTCAAATCGTGTTCACACCGCTCCCGATTATGAATTATGAGCCGCTAATACGTGCGCGCAGTCCATCAAAACGCAATTATCCCCAATTTCGACGAAGCGTCAAATGAGCGGTGAGCGCTCGCGCGCATTCCATCCGCAATGGCTTGCGTCGACAACCCGTTCCATCCGTTCGCACCTCATCCGTGTCGATTTAACGCGCACACACACGCGAGAACAGAGTGCCAGCAGTCGAAAACAACCTGCTCCCCGCGCCATTTGTCGACGGCCCCGTGCCGAAAATATCCACACACGCCACAACGCGGGCGTGGAAATCGATGACTCTGCGCTGGTTGCGGCCAACGACGTCGCGTCTGCGCACCTCGTTCCGAGAATTGATTAATCTCACGCGTGTGATCGTTACTCACCAACAGCACTATATCCACAGAATCGACGATTCGACCGAAACACTAGTTCAACAACCTCAGAAATGAGATTGACTTCATCAGCAGGCGCTCTACTTGACCTATGTCATTGGAAAAGTCAAACATTCAGCTTCAAACTTGTTCAAAGAACCCAAGTCAGTAGCAATTACATTGCTGTGTAAAAGGCCTATGTTTCTGTCGAAAAAAGGCCTCTTGCGAGAAGTGAAAACTGTGTCCTCATGGGTGCATTTTGCAACGGATAAATTGGAGATTGAAAAATTATATATTTTGAGAAACCTAATCGAGAAAAACCTAAACCTAATCGAGAATTTCGTCAAAAATTCCATCAATATCGATTACAAAAGTGGAAAGACGACAATGGTATGGCTATGGTTGGACTACAACATGGGCTGATAAGAATCGGGAGAAATAGGGAAGGAACACAATTTTTGATGAGACAACATTTGTTGTTGATCATAGTCATCTTTCAGCCCAAACAAAATCCTATACTCGTGTCATTAGTTTGGAAGAAATCGCCTTTATTGTAACTCGCGGTTTGACATATCCTAACATATGGAGGAGAAAATGTTAAGTCTTATTAAAGCACTGATTCCTGATAGGTAGAAGGGCCGCTGGAGCCAAAACATGTCTTGAGAAATTATATCTGGGTCTGCCCCAGCCGAAATTAAACTATTCTGTGCCTTTCAATTGCGAACCGAAGACGATGCGCGATGCGCGCAGTGGACAGTGGACACCTAAACTTGGCAGTTCCTGACAAAAAATCCATGCGTCCACCAAATAATTTCGGAATTCGGAAAGGATAGAACCTAGAGATTGCTGATACCCTGAGGATATATAAAAACTATATATACAAATTTTGCATACGTTTTGTCGTTGGCTACTTTGTAATTAATTATTATTATTATTTTTGGGCATGCGAGAGCTCCTTGCGACGGCAAAATCTCATAATCGACCAAATCGATCAAACAGCCATAAACAAACTCTATGAATTGTGGTCCCATCTATTGTTTCATGCGTATTCGGCCCACAGCGACTATTTTTTATTTCCCAAATAAAAATGGTAACTCCAGGGAAAAAATAAGGCTACATAAATTTAAAAAAAAAATCGAAAAACATGATTTTTCAGCAGAATTTCCATGCGCATTTTCCATGCGCATTCATCCAAAGATGTCAATATAAGGATTCCTTTGCTCGGCTATTGGCTCTTACCTTCTGCGCCTTTTCTGATAAACATTTGTTCTCATCGATGGGGCACGAAGTTCCAGGCGAACAGCCCGAAAGATTCAAAGAAGTCGTAATAAATGTTGTTAGATATGTTTTTTCGGCGGCCGAGGAGGGGATTTCGGGAGCGATCCATACATGTTCATGAAGATGAGAGAAATGTTGGACACAAATACACAAATTGAATATGATATCTCTGATATTTTACCTGATATCGCGCTTTGAATTTCATTGGAATATCCCAGTTCTGAGGTTGTAGAACTAATACTCAATTCAAACTTCGATTGAGTCAAGTGAGCAGTGAACAGCGAGCAGCCGCGTACTGTGAGACTTATTGTGAGTCAAAACACCAGCTAGTCCGATTGCGGGATCCAGCTCCCGTTCTTGTTGCCGTTCGCTATACGTTGAGATAAACCAGAAGCCGAGAATGCAGACGGCCCCGCCGGAGTCAAAGACGCGTCGCAGTCGTCGTCGTCGCCTGTGGATGGAACGCAAATCGATCGATCGGCCGACATGTAATTTGTCTTGGCGATGTGCGGACAGACGGATGCGTGTGTTGGCATGTGTAATACTACTATACGAGAGCGCACTGCACACTTGCACACACACACACCAACGCCAACCAATGATTCAAGTGCGTGTCGACACACACACACACGTGCAATCGATGGTTTGGTTGCTGCAAAATATCTCCTCACACCAAAACGGCTCGCCTAATGCAATGCACCAGTTCGTTCAAGTGATCGTCGCGCGCACGATGATCAGCGACAATACACACATAAACTAAAATGGCAGTTATCGCATCCTAACGAGATATGTATGCTTGTTTGTGCATCACGAACTATTATATATCGGAGTAGGAAATCCTCATGTGCGATTTGGTTCACCCACTTTTCGACCAACGTAAACACTGTATTTACTTTCAGTCGGCGATCGCGTCTTCGCATCGACGCGTAAGCGCACAGATCAAACTCGGCGCGTTGGGCGAGAATTTGGGCTTCCTTTTCCAACCGGCCATAAAAATGACAAGAGCGGTTTTTCCGGTACCCATACCCAGATACATTTTGTAGAAAAGAACCCGTTGAACGTTGCGTTCAGCCGGCAGTAAATTTGTGGTTTTTACAGCGCACACGCGCAAGTCTCATCATCGGGCTATTTTGTAAACCATATGCGCATGCGAGCGCTGATCGCTGTCGGTCGGTCATATGCGCGCGGGCGTGTGTGTGTCTGATCTCCTGGTCGTTTATAATCGCTCGAAACGTGTGATCTTTGCGCGCTGTGCCGAGCACTCCTGTTCAGTGCCAGAACGCGTCGTCGTTAGCGGCCAACGATTTTCCTATATAATATGTATAGTCGTATGTAGTTGTACAGGAGCACGTGATGAAATTATTAGATAATAGCCTATGTTTCTAGTGTTCAAAGGAATAATTGAATAACACACAATAACAATGAGATGAAAAATTAATTTTCTTACATTTCTCCGCATCAGCTTCATTCAAACTACCGTACGCGAAAAAAGTGAAAAGCGATAGCATGTAAGACAATAACAAGGTATGAGCTTGCACGCTTCATATTATAAGAACAGAACTGGTTTGATGTGCAATTGTTTTGAGATTGTTGAATCTTGTTCAATCAAATAATTTGCATGAGAAAGATCAAAAACGAACATGCGTATAGTTTGTTATCACTTATCCTTATCACTCTTTCACTATCTCACGTATCGTACGAGTAATCGGTGCAAAATTGTAACTTTCAATAATATTGTTGCGTTAGTTACTAACGCCTCTGTTTAATTGATTTTCTGCGAATTGCACACTGCTGTAATGTAGATATTTAAAATATTGTCAACGAATTGAAAGTTATTAATCAAACGTTCAAAAATAAACACATAACGCAAATTAAATACTCCATAATATGCAATATAAATACGAATCAGTCGATAAAACAAGTTTAGTCTTTCTTTCAAGTTCAAATTTGGCTCGTGCTCTAATTAAATTATATAGTTTTAAAATCATAGGTTTCAGAAATATTCACTTCACAATACTTTTTCGAGTGCGTCTTCGAATCCGTTGAGGAGTTGATATATTTTGCAGAGATTCAACACGTAACGCCCCAGCCCCATTTTTCCTGTTTTATTGTATTTCAGAGCTGTGCAATGTGAACAAATGATAGGCAAAATTATTTGACAAATCTCCTAAATTTATTTTGGGAGCTGGAACTGCAAAAATGGGCTAAAAATTTAAATTCCCAATATATTTTTACAAAATCAATGAAAAACGGATTTCATGATGTTGGAAAAAATCATATGAACAAAAATGATGTAGTGCCGTTCACAACATAAGTGGTGTAAACAAAAGTTTGTCATAACAGTAAAAATGAATGTTAAATTTGTTTTCAAACTACAGGGTGCGCGATATTTGATGGAGCTATATGAGGACA
>JANTBZ010042605.1:0-12204 GCA_024741255.1 Exechia fusca
ATTTAACACTCAACAAGCCTCGAGCCTCGAGCCTCCTGCGACATTGTGTGTAACTATAATTTTCGTTCGTAATTATAATTCCACCCGAATTCTGCACACACAGATGAATAGAGCTATATGAAGAGCAGAGACTGGTTTCTATGATGAACATTATGTTCAGTTTGGTAACCAAATAGCAAACGGACATATTCTTGAAGAAAGTGTTCAGCTAGGACGCTTCTACATAGATTCACGCATGTCTAAAAAGCTAATGAGCATTCGTAATTATGTTGCCACAACTGTATGTATATTATATTCATTTATTCTCACAACAAATACACAAACATACAACCAAGAAGAGCACTGGCACCAAGCCACCGAGCTGGGCCCACTATGCCGTACTCCAAACTTTGTCACACCGAAGTGTCATAACTTGTCCACGAAGTTATCGACGAAGCGAAAAACCTGTTTGAGCTTGAGTAGGTGAGACTAGCTATATACATATTCGTAACCTGTATTAAGACCCCAATGCATAAATGTGAAACTCGATATGGGTCACAAACATATCACATTCAAAAAAGCTCTGCCATAACAAAGCTGTCTTGTACAAAGGGAGCATAGCATAGTGGACCCAGTTCGGCGGATGCGGTGCTCGTGTCCACTCAAGTCGACACAACTCCTCCCTCCTTTCCTTGTACAAATGTAAAAGGAAACAATATATTAGTGAGTTCAGAAATTTTGATATTACAAATGCTAATAAGTTGGTAATTTCTTAAAAGTTCTTTATCAATCAAGACATATTCTAATAACGAGCATAAAGTCGAATAGAGAATTAAAAAAAATACTTTTCGCAGGATTATTGATTTTGTAGATATTTATTCGTGTTTATTCTGTCATTTGTGCTGCATGCCACGGAGGAAAACGGAGAGGGCATGTCGAGCAATCTCCATACAAGCGTGCGTCCGAGGCTAGACGTCAGAATACGCTTTGGTCGGCGCGTTTATCTCCTGCATGTGGGCTATCAACAAAATATTATTGTTTTCAAGGCTTAAAGATTCTAAAGATTTGTTGGGCTGGCGCCTAGTATAATAATATCCACTTTGAGAAAAATGAGTTATAATACCAACGCCACCATTCCATCCGCACCCGCACAGAGGCCTCGGTCGCATCTACAAGGGTCTCGCCCAGTCCGGCACCTGGGGCTGCTTCGACGAGTTCAATCGCATAGAGCTGCCCGTCCTCTCCGTGGCCGCCCAGCAGGTCGCCGTCGTGCTCGGCGCCCGCAAGGAGAAACGCAAATCGTTCATCTTCACCGACGGCGATCACATCGACCTGAACATGGAGTTCGGCATCTTCATCACCATGAATCCCGGCTACGCCGGCCGCAAAGAGCTGCCGGAGAACCTCAAAATCCAGTTCCGCACCGTCGCCATGATGGTGCCCGACCGGCAGATCATCATTCGCGTCAAGCTAGCCTCGTGCGGCTTCCTGGAGAACATCACGCTGGCGCGCAAGTTCTACACGCTGTACAAGCTGTGCGAGGAGCAGCTGACCAAGCAGGTGCATTACGACTTTGGGCTACGCAACATTCTGTCCGTGTTGCGCACGCTGGGCGCATCCAAGCGGCTGAACGGCAAGGACAGCGAAAGCACCATCGTGATGCGCGTGCTGCGTGACATGAACCTCTCGAAGCTGATCGACGACGACGAGCCGCTGTTCATCTCGCTGGTCGCCGATCTGTTTCCCAACCAGAACATCGAGAAAACGGTGTACGTCGAACTGGAGGCGGCCATACGGCAGCAGGTGGAGGAGGCGCGGCTGGTGTACCATGCGCCGTGGGTGCTGAAGCTCATCCAGCTGTACGAGACACAGAAAGTGCGCCACGGCATCATGGCGCTGGGGCCGTCCGGCGCGGGCAAGTCGTGCTGCATCCAAACGCTGATGAAGAGCCTGACGCAGCTGGGCGACGTGCATCGCGAGATGCGGATGAATCCGAAGGCTATTACGGCCGCGCAAATGTTCGGCAAGCTCGATGTGGCGACCAACGACTGGACGGACGGCATATTCTCGGCGCTGTGGCGCAAGACGCTGAAGAGCAAGACGGGCGAGCACATCTGGTTGGTGCTGGACGGACCGGTGGACAGCATCTGGATCGAGAATCTGAATTCGGTGCTAGACGACAACAAGACGCTGACGCTAGCGAACGGCGATCGGCTGACGATGTCGCCGACGTGCAAGATCATCTTCGAACCGCACAACATTGACAATGCGTCGCCGGCCACTGTCTCGCGGAACGGCATGGTGTACATGAGTTCTTCGGGACTGGATTGGACGCCAAGTGGGTTTAATGAAGCTTGCGGGAATTCGTCGATATACTAATCAGCGTCCCCTCATTTTCTACCATTTCAGTACTCAACGCTTGGCTGAAATCCCGTTCGACACGCGAGCAAACCGTTCTCGGCGACCTGTTCGAGCAGTCCTTTGGCGCCGTCTACTCGTGGTCCAACCAGAATCTGCACATGAAAATGGACGTGCTGCAGTGCAACCTCATCCAGCAAATGCTCGTGCTGCTCGAGGGGCTCATACCGACGGAGAGCCAGCTCAACCAGCTGACTTCCGCCTCGTCGGTGCACGAGAGCCTCGACGAGGCCGATGGCGACGGCGATGCAGGCGCAGCCGGCGGATCGGGCGCCAACGACGACGACGAGCCGGCCGAGGCCTACACCGCCGAGCACATCCATCGGCTGTACATTTTCGCGCTGACCTGGTCGTTTGGGGCGCTGCTGAGCACCGCCGATCGCGCCAAGCTGGACGCAGTGCTACGCGACCGGTTCCCCGAGCTGGACTATCCGGCGGACGCCGCGTACGAGGACTGCAGCGTGTTCGATTTCTTCGTTACGCGGCACGGCGGCTGGGCGCACTGGCGCACGCTGGTCACCAGCTACGTGTACCCGGAGAACGCGACGCCGGACTATCTGAACATCCTAGTGCCCATCATCGACAACGTGCGCCTCGACTATCTGGTGGGTACGGTGGCCGCTCAGCAGCGCGCCGTTCTGATCATTGGCGAGCCGGGCACCGGCAAAACGGTCATGGTGAAGAACTACATGCGCAAGGCGAGTCCGGACGCGTATATGACGCGCTCGTTCAACTTCAGCTCGGCCACCAGTCCGCTGCAGTTCCAGAAGACGATCGAGAACTACGTGGAGAAGCGCATGGGCAACACGTTCGGACCGCCGGGCGGCCGCCGGCTGATTTGCTTCATCGACGACATCAACATGCCGCAGATCAACGAGTGGGGCGACCAGATTACCAACGAGATCGTGCGCCAGACGATGGACATGCACGGCTTCTACTCGCTGGACAAGCCGGGCGAGTTCACCGGCATCGTTGACGTGCAGTTCGTGGCAGCAATGGGACTGCCGGGCGGCGGACGCAACGACATTCCGTCGCGGCTGAAACGCCAGTTCGCCGTGTTCAATTGCAATCTGCCCGATGACGAGTCCATCGACAAGGTGTTCCGTGTGCTGGGCGAGGGGCACTACAACACGAAGCGCGGCTTTGCGCCCGGCGTCCGGGCGCTGGTGAAGAAGATTGTTCCGCTGACGCGGCGCCTGTGGCAAAGTACGCGCGCCAAGCTGCTGCCGACGCCGGCCAAGTTTCACTACTCGTTCAATATGCGCGATCTGTCGCGCATCTGGCAGGGCATGGTAGGCACGCTGTCGTCGGTGATCACCGGCGAGGCGGTGCTAGTAGCGCTGTGGAAGCACGAGTGCACGCGCGTGTTCGCCGACCGGTTCACCATCGGCGCGGACAAGGAATGGTTCGACGCGGAGCTGCTGGCGCTGTGCCAGCGGGAGCTGGGCGATGCGGCGGCGGAAATGGCACGTGCGACGCCGGTGTTCGTGGACTTTATGCGCGACGCTCCGGAGCCGACGGGCGAGGAGGGCGAAGACGCGGACATGGAGCTGCCGAAGGTGTACGAGCCGGTGGCGCGGTTCGCGGTGCTGCGCGAACGCCTGAACATGTTTCTGGCCCAGTTCAACGAGATGGTGCGCGGGTCGGGCATGGATCTGGTGTTCTTTCCGGATGCGATGTTGCATCTGGTGAAGATCTCGCGGATCATCAGGCATCCGCGTGGCAATGTGATGCTGGTCGGGGTGGGCGGTTCCGGCAAGCAATCACTGACTAAGCTGGCTTCGTTCATTGCCGGCTACAAGATGTTTCAGATCAGTTTGACGCGGTCGTACAATGTGGGCAATTTTCTGGAGGATCTGAAGCTGTTGTACCGGAGTTGTGGGGTGCAGGGCAAGGGCACGACGTTTTTGTTCTCGGATTTGGACATCAAGGAGGAGGCGTTCCTGGAGTATCTGAACAATATCCTGTCGTCGGGTGTGATCTCGAATCTGTTCAATCGCGACGAGCAGTCGGAAATCGTGTCCGAGCTGACGCCGGTCATGAAGCGCGAGAACCAGAAGAAGACGGTCAACGCCGAATCGGTGATGGAGTTCTTCTTCCAGCGTGTGGCACACAATTTGCATGTGGCCTTCTGTTTCTCGCCGGTGGGCGAGACATTCCGATCGAAGGTGCAGCGGTTTCCGGCACTGGTGTCGGGATGTACGATCGATTGGTTCCAGCCGTGGCCGCGAGATGCGCTGGTGTCGGTGGCTAGGCATTTCCTCAGCGAGTTCTCAATCGAGTGCAGTGAGACAGTTAAAGTGGAACTGGTCAACGCACTGGGGACGATTCAGGACATTGTGTCAGAGACTTCAGTGGATTATTTCCAGCGGTTTCGGCGTGCCACGCATGTGACGCCGAAATCGTATTTAAATTTTATTTCGGGTTATAAAAATATCTATCAGATGAAACAGTCCGAGCTAGGCGATGGCGTCGAAAAGATGGACACTGGTCTGGAAAAACTCAAAGAAGCATCGGCAGCAGTCGAAATTTTGAAAACCGATTTGGCCGTAATGGAGACAGAACTAGCAGAAGCATCGCAAAAAGCCGAGAGTGTTCTGCACGAGGTCACAGAGAAAGCAATGCAGGCTGAGGTGTTCAAGAATCAAGTGCAGATTGTGAAGGAGAAGGCACAGGCGCTGGTTGCAAAAATCGCGGAAGAGAAAGCGTTCGCCGAGGAAAAACTGGAAGCGGCCAAACCGGCGCTTGAGGAGGCCGAAGAGGCACTGAACACTATCAAGCCGGCGCATATTGCGACCGTGCGCAAGCTCGGACGACCACCGCATTTGATCATGCGCATCATGGATTGCGTGCTGATTCTCTTTCAGCGCAAACTGCAACCCTGCCAACCAGACACAACCACACCGTGTCCAAAGCCTTCTTGGCAAGAGGCCCTGAAAATGATGGCCAGCACGACATTTCTCTTGCAGCTGCAAAACTATCCGAAAGACTCAATCAACGACGAGATGATTGATTTCCTGCAGCCCTACTTCAATATGGAGGACTACAACATGGATATGGCAAAACGAGTGTGCGGTGATGTGGCCGGATTGCTCTCGTGGACGAAGGCCATGGCCTTCTTCCACGGGGTCAACAAGGAGGTGTTACCGCTGAAGGCAAATCTAACGCTGCAGGCGGCCCGACTCAAACTGGCTATGGACGATCTGGCCGCTGCTGAGCAGCAACTCGCCGAGCGTGAGAACGCTCTGCTTGAGGTGAAGAATCAGTACGACTCGGCTGTCGGCGAAACGCAGCGTCTCACGGACGCTGCTAACGTGTGTCTGCGCAAAATGACAGCTGCAACTGCGTTGATCAACGGATTGCAGGGTGAGAAGCATCGCTGGACACAGCAGAGCAAGGACTTCAAAGTGCAGCTGGGCAAGCTTGTCGGCGATGTTTTGCTGGCCACCGGGTTTCTCTCCTACTGCGGACCGTACAATCAGGAGTTTCGCTCAAATCTGCTGAAGACTTGGCAAACGATCCTCAAGACGAAAGAAATTCCGTACACACCCAACCTGAACATCATCAACATGCTGGTTGAGTCGGCCACCGTTTCCGAGTGGACATTGCAGGGTCTACCTAATGACGAGCTTTCCGTACAAAACGCCCTGATCGTCACCAAATCAAGCAGCTACCCGCTGCTCATCGATCCGCAGAATCAGGGGAAACTGTGGATTAAGACCAAAGAGGACCAGAACGAGCTCCAGATAACATCGCTGAACCACAAGTACTTTCGCACCCATCTAGAGGACAGCTTGTCGCTGGGCAGGCCGCTCCTGATCGAAGACGTCGGCACCGAACTTGATCCGGTCATCGACAATGTGCTGGAGAAGAACTTCATCAAGTCGGGCAGTATCGAGAAGGTGCTGGTCGGCGACAAAGAGTGTGACGTCATGCCCGGATTCATGCTGTACATAACCACCAAACTGCCCAATCCGCCCTTCAGTCCGGAGATCAGCGCCAAGACGTCGATTATCGATTTCACCGTGACGATGCGCGGTCTCGAGGACCAGCTGCTCGGCCGCGTCATCCTGATGGAGAAGTCAGATCTGGAAGCCGAACGCGTGCAGTTATTCGAGAGTGTGATGCGAAACCAGCGCAGCATGAAGGAGCTCGAGGCGAACTTGCTGTCCAAGCTCAGCTCTTCGGAGGGTTCGCTGGTCGACGACGAGGAGCTGATCGACGTGCTGCGCGTCACAAAAATCACCGCCGAAGAAGTCAACCAGAAGCTCCAGACGTCCGAAGTGACGGAGCGCAAAATCACCGTTGCGCGCGAGGAATTCCGTGCGGTAGCGGCGCGCGGCTCGATCCTCTACTTCCTCATCGTCGAGATGAGCAACGTCAACGTCATGTACCAGAACTCGTTGAAGCAGTTCCTCGTAATCTTCGACAACTCAATCACTAAGTCGACCAAGTCCGCGCAAACGGACGAACGCATCGACATCATCCTGCGCTACCTAACATACGAGGTGTGGGTGTTCACCAATCGCAGCCTCTACGAGCGTCACAAGCAACTGTTCACGCTGATGCTGGCCATCAAGATCGACTACAATCGCGGCAACATCACGCACGACGAGTTCATGGCCTTCGTGAAGGGCGGCGCCTCGCTCGACCTGAACGCCGTCCAGCCGAAGCCGTTCCGCTGGATCCTGGACATCACGTGGCTGAATCTCGTCGAGATAAGCAAGCTGAGCACGTTCTGCGATGTGCTGCAGCGCATCGAGCAGAACGAGAAGGACTGGCGCGTGTGGTACGAGTCGGAGCGCCCGGAGGCTGAAGAACTACCCTGCGCGTACGGCACCCAGTTAGATGGCTTCCGCAAACTGTTGCTGATCCGCTCGTGGAGTCCGGACCGAACGATCTCGCAGGCGAAGCGCTACGTGGAAGAGTCGTTGGGCGCCGAGTACGGCGAGATGCGCATCCTCGACCTGGAATCGCTGTGGCTCGAGTCGGAGCCGCGCACGCCACTGGTGTGCATCCTGTCCATTGGCTCCGATCCGACCACCCAGATCGCCTCGCTGGCCAAGTGCAAGTGCGTCGCCCTGCGCACTGTCTCAATGGGCCAGGGCCAGGAGTGCCATGCACGCCGCATGATCACCGACGGCATGCAATCGGGTGGCTGGGTGATGCTACAGAACGTGCATCTTTCGCTGACCTTCTGCGCTGAGATCATCGACATGCTGGTCGAAACGGAGCACGTCGACGCGGGCTTCCGGCTGTGGGTGACGACGGAGGTGCACGACGAGTTCCCGATCGGTCTGCTGCAGATGGCCATCAAGTTTACCAACGAGCCGCCGCAGGGCATCAAGGCGAGCATGAAGCGCAGCTACCAAGCGTTCACGCAGGATTATTTAGACTATACGGCGGCGCCGCAGTGGCCGCCGCTGCTGTACACGGTCGCTTTTCTGCACACGATCGTGCAGGAGCGCCGGAAGTTCGGGCCGCTGGGCTGGAACGTGCCGTACGAGTTCAATCAGGCGGACTTTGCGGCCAGCGTGCAGTTCGTCCAGAACCATCTAGACGACATGGACGTGAAGAAGGGCGTCTCGTGGCAAACGGTTTGCTATATGCTGGGCGAGGTGATGTACGGAGGCCGTGTGACGGACGACTTCGACAAGCGGCTGCTCGTTACGTTCACGCAGGTATGGCTGAACGAGACGCTGCTGCAGCCGGGCTTCCAGTTCTACAAGGGCTACAAGGTGCCGGCGAGCCGGCAGCTAAGCACCTATGTGGACTACATTGCGAGCTTGCCGGCAAGCGATACGCCGGAGGTGTTTGGGCTGCACGCGAACGCTGACATCACGTACCAGATCAACACAGCGAAGGGCATACTCGATACGATCCTGAGCGTGCAGCCGAAGGAGGGCGGCGGCGGCGGTGGCGAGACGCGCGAGAGCATCGTGTACCAGCTGGCCGAAGACATGCTGCGCAAGCTGCCGGCGGCGTACAATGCGTTCGAGGTGAAGGAGGCGCTGGCGCGGATGGGCGCCCTGTTGCCGATGAACATATTCTTCCGGCAGGAGTTGGACCGGATGCAGGCGGTGATCCGGGTGGTGCGAGAGAGTTTGTGCAATCTGAAGTTGGCGATCGATGGGACGATCGTAATGAGTCAGTTCCTCAGGGATGCGCTTGACGCGATGTACGATGCGAGGATACCGGAGAAGTGGATGCGGATCTCGTGGGAGTCGACGACGTTGGGATTCTGGTATACGGAGTTGTTGGAGCGGAACGCGCAGTTCAGGCAGTGGTTTTTGACGGATAGGCCGAAGGTTTTTTGGATGACGGGGTTTTTCAATCCGCAGGGTTTTTTGACGGCGATGCGGCAGGTGAGTTGGAGGAGTGTAGATGTTGATATTTGTATTATTAGATTTTTCGGCAAAATGATAACAGTGACAACAGTGAAAATCTGATTCATCAAGTATCCTTGATTGTTTGAATTTCGTCCCTGCCAATCACCGGTAAAATTGAACGGTAATGCAGTATGTTCCTCAAGTTGGAATACGATGCCTTTTCATTAATTTATCCATATTCAAATGTTCCGATATAACCTCTATTCATTTTCAAACTCGCAATAACGATAATATATGCAAAAGTGTATAATTGCACTTGCTATTTACTGCTAGTGTTTCAATGATTGAGTATGAAGTCTTCTATCATTTGGACGATGAATAGGACCGCACCATTACCATTGTAAGAGCTCGTCAAAGATGAACACCACAAAACAGGAAAGTCACCCTATTTTACACTTTTGTCTCTTGCGAGGTAAATTGAATCGAAGATGCCCGAGATCGAGGGTCCAAACCCCTAATAACTCGTCATGATAGTTCTAGTGTCCACAAAATAATTGTTTTTTCTCACGATTTTATCATGATTTGTTGAACAATTTTTTAAAATTATTTATACAAAACATGTTAAAATTAGCAAACGACAATTACCATATCAAAATCAGGGATCGACCAGAAACGAAGTTATGTGTGTGCAATGTATAATGATGGGACGTCCCCATAAAAAAGCACGTATTTCGGATTTATCAAATTATTTTAGGATCATGAAGAATTGGCTTAGCAGTATAAATATGATCGCAAAAAGTTGACTAAGAATGCACTGTCCGAGTTTTCTACCAACAGAGTCAAGGATTTTTTAGAGAAACTGAAAGTAAGACCACCTGAAAGTAAACAAATGAACGTACGAATCGATGCATAGTTGACTCAACATGGACGACGATAACTATATTGAATAAAGCATTAAATATACTCAGAATTCAAAGACCAATTATTCTCACCACCAGGAAGTAACACGCGCACACAAGGGCTGGGCTCTGGACTCGGTCGTGCTGCAGAACCAAATTACGCGCTACAATCGTGAGGATATTACCGAGTCGCCGGCCGAAGGCGTCTACGTGCACGGCCTATTCCTGGAAGGTAAACCAACTGCATGAATGTAATTTAATTTCGCAATCCGCAGACTAGCTACTATGCTCCAACTACTACATAACTTCACTACATCACCTCGAACGGGTAGCGGAAAGGAGTTTAACACGCAGATAATGACATATATATAAATAATTCACATAACGTTCTAATCTAATCTCCAAGACTTCGTCACTTACTTACCTCGTACTCGCACATACACATATACACACTGACATATAGGGGAACGTATTTAACGTTGAACCACAATAGGTTCATTCAAGTGTTTATATGATTACCAACATTTTGTTGACGTTGAAAATTGAAGACTTAAAAAAAACTATTTAAATTTGTGCTTTTGTTCGAGGCTTAAATTACTCGGTGGTCTTAGCAAGTGTTTCTTCGAATATTGTGCATTTCCCTGGATGTCTCGGTAAACAAAGATGTAGAAAGGTCGCCCTGCCACATCGATTTAGGGAACTTATAATAGTAAGATATGAGCAACAGCCTAGACAATATCCAACCTAAACAACCTAACTCTACACACAAGAAAGTCAGACTGAATCGCGTTCATGCGCACCAAACAGCCATTTACAGGCACGATGCACACATGTGACCGAATGAACTGCGGAGCCGCCTCCGCACGACGCATCATAAACCGTGCGCGTGCTCCGAATGTCAGACGTCGGAAACGGCAAAAGCATAAGCCGTGGTCCGCTTGCTCTCTAGCACATGGGGTCCGATTGATTTTCGATTTGCAAAGACGCTCGCTCGAGAGCGTTGATGTGCGGTGCTTATTCTCATAAAGGATGCGACGTTCGCTCTGTGGCTACTCTTTAAACGTGACAACAACCGCGGTCGCGGTAATATGATTTAATGCAGATTGATGAAGGCATCATTATTCAACACACCCATATACTAATACGCACACAGGTATAATAGTCGTGCATCTATCACACGACTTGATTGCGTACGGGGCGAGTTCGGCGCATAAGTTCACGTTAGCGCAGGTGCTCTGATATTTATGAATGCACATTGAATATGATAGAACAAGGTGGTTGCATATCAGATGAGCTGCTTTGCAATATTTCCCTTCTGTTCCTCAACGTAACAAAATGAATTATGAAAAATCCCGATTCCAAGAAATTACGCATACTTATTATTTAGTGAACGGCGATTGTTATGTTCCATTGGAAAAAAGAAATCGAGTTTGAGAAGTCCAACAATGTTTTTGAAGTGAAACTTGTTTGTGTTGCGTTATTGAAATGGTTCTAGTCACGTTTGAATTATATAGAGTGTTGAATTGAAGCAACAAAAACAAGCAACAAGCAACATAGCAGAATTGGAAATGTCCGGCGGACACTGCAGACTAAATAAAGAGACTGATATTCGATCAAGGGAATATATTATTCATAGAATAAGTTCTAGATGATCTAACGAACAATTCATAGAAAAGAATATTCCACATTTGAATATTTTCGCAAAAGGAAATCGTTTTTAAAAACAATACTTCATATTTCATATATCCGGATTTGAAGTGATTTTCAGTGCTGAAATAAAATTATAATATGAAACGTATAAAGATTGAACATTTAGAACATTTAAATAAATAATAAAAGAATATTCCAGCGATTCGTTATCAGGTATCGGCATTCAGCTAGTTAACAAATTTAGAGATTTTGGAATATCATTAAAACGAATCAAATAAGTAACTCGTACTGGGCATTCCTATCAACTTAGGATTAACAAATATATTTTGTTTTCTGAAAAGCGACTTTCAAATTTCGATATAAATATTGTAATTGGCCTAATTCAGGGGGTAGTCCTCTAAATATGGCTGAAAAATAGGTGTTTTTCTGATTTTCTTTGTGAATACTTAAACATAAGGAAATGTCAAATTTGAGTTTATCCATGTATCAACCATATAAATAAATAGCTTTCCGGCACGATTTTTTGAATCTTCATCGGTCGCTTCTCGTGGCCTCTGTACGACGGGAAAGCACCCAGTGTTTTTCATACGCCTATTCTCGGTGTACAGCCTGGAGGTCTTCAGATATGTCCTGCAAATTTTATTTTTTTATGTTATTGTCAATTGCTGAATCTAGTTGCCAACGTAGGATATTTGGAAAAAACTAAAAACTAAAATTATGACGACGTTTTGAATGAAAAAAAATATTTTTTAGCCTAAAAATCGGTACAAAAACGTACACCAAGCACAGATTTTTCATGGTAACCAAAAACGGCTACGTAGGCAATTAGATAATTTAAGTGTGAATGTAAAACGCTGAGTCCGGTCAAAATCGTATGTGCGGATATCGAGTTATGTTGTACACCGGTTTCTAAAACACCGATTCCAGAG
>JANTBZ010042616.1:0-12204 GCA_024741255.1 Exechia fusca
AACCAGTTCCGTGCTTTGAAGCATTGAAGAGAGAAAATATGGGTGTTAACATGTTAATGCAACTAACTGTATGTTGTTTTAAGTTTGTACAAAGCCTGTTGAATATCAAACTAATAAATAAGAATAGAAACGTTATTTCGATTAACTTTAATATTACCTACATATTTAATCACCCGCTCATTCGTTCTATGAAAACAACCAATACAGTGAATATTGCGGATTCTTTGTCCGTTACTCCGTTACATTGGAAAAGTTGTTGCTGATTCGATTCACCTAAAGTTTCGCACACATATGCACCGTCGACACCGTCACATACATATGCGTGATCGTACGTGCGTTGTCCGGACGAACTCACGGAAAGTCCAATCACCACCGTCACAACCTCATTCGACCGGTGCGATATCGTTGCGTAGCGGAAAGTTTCCAGTCAAACGTGTGTCTCATATGGTATTTGTTGTCGGTTTGTTTTTCGAATTTGCGCGCCCGCGTGTTTGGCGCATGCAATGCGCCTAGAGACGATTGCCGTTCATGCTTTTACGGACAAGCACACATGAACGCACGCACGCATGCAAATGCGCACGCACGTGCGAACTTTGTCGATTCGAAATGTACAATTGGGCAAGCAAGCATACACACACACTGAGTAGTAAACAAGAAAATTACTTTTGGACGGACCGGCGGAAGCGACCCTGAGCCATGAGCCCGAGGCGTTGGACACGTGTGGTTTGTTAAGCCGAAACAGAAAGTTGTGAACAATGATCATGATGAATCAGAATGTGACACCTCATTCATTATCCCTAAATAAATACATTAACTGGATTATTGTGCTATCCCTTGATCTTTTAGAATTGTTCATGTTTTGCTATCGTCCGTTTCCACATAGTGGAGACATAGTGCCGACAGTGAACGTATATGACCAAAATTCCAATAATTTGGTCATAAACGGCGACTGTCGGCAGACCCAACTCACTATGTGAATAAGAATGATAGCATAACGTTGGAAATTCCAAGAGCTACAAGCACAATGAATAAAATATGTTAAAAGGTCAATGGGTAGCACAATAATCCAGTGTACGTATGTTTTCTCGTCATAAAAGTGCGACAAGTGACGTTGGTGGGAATGCGCTATTATGAAAATTTCGTTATGCATGTTTGCTACGAAAATTACGTCACTTCTTATGATTTTTATATCCAAAGCGTTATTCTTTGTACAGGGTATTTATTTTAGACATATGGTTTTCAATCTGGTACAACTTTTCCGTAATTGGAATTTATCGACAGTTTGCAAATCGAGCAAATTATCAAATTATCTTCGCGTCGTGGGCCAGTGACGGACAATCCACAGCTGTGTTTTTATGTTGTTTATCTACGCAAATAAATCCGAGACGATTGTCGCATTGGAAAGAAAACTGTATTTTTTTTGTCCCGGGCTCGAATTTTTTCGAATCATCCGCAGCGGCCACTTGCGCGAAATCATTTTTAGAAAAATAATGGCATACTCTTCGAGATAAAGTTAAATTCTTGGCCATAACATTGTATTTCATTTTGTAAACCACACTTCTAAGCTAAACACCCTTCATATTTCGATAACATCTCTACCGCCCATCCTTCTAATTCCAGTCTGCGATAATTGCAATCAGCATCACTTCACGAAAACGAGATGCTGCCCGACGGTATCATTTAATGAGCACAAATTCGCATTGTTATACTCTGCACGTTGCAGCACACACACGCACACACACTGCATACTCACACTGGTTCTGGCGAGTGGCGTATTTCTGTTCACGCAATTAAGAATGTTGTTGGGTGTGTGTGGCTGGAACATTCTGTGTTGAACCGATTTTCAGACAATATGGCCAAGATTTTCCTGTATACAATACTCTTAGAGTGACCCGAAATTCAAACACACCGAAACTAACTTTTCTCAGCAATTGTCTTTGACACCCTCCTAAAAAGGTGTTAGTTGTTCGGTGTTATGTGCAAAATGTTGTCCGATTAACACTAGAACATGTGATAGCGATGCTGCACTGGCAGATTCTGCTGAATCGGCGGATTTATATTTTTGAATCTGATACACACATGGACTGCACTCCTACGCTGAACAAAAATTGTTTGGGGAACATTTTGTTGCATCTCAGCAGTAAAAGCTACTGCATATGCATTTTATCGTTGTTTGACACCATGGCAACCGCAGCCATCGGGTTAGAGTTGGCGGTATGAATTTATGGCCATCGGACTATCGCACCATAGTACGAACGTCTTATGAAACTTAATTTGTATTTGCAATGCAATCCAATTCGAGTTTTTGTATTGTATTGCATTGAGTTCAACCAATAAAACGATGGGATAATTTCAACATGCGCTATGATGGCATTCTTAATTGAAAACCTATGTTTTGGTATATTCTATATTCGAATGGACCGTTTATGATTTTATTTCATTTGATAAATTGATTTTATCTAATACTCGTACTCGTGCGATTCGACACAAAGAAGCAGCGAACACACACAAGTACATATTATTATTATTAGGATCTAGCTAGCAAATATGGTTAGTATACAGTGTAACAGAGTATGCCCAGAAAATGGTCCAAACATTATGACAGAGAAATGTGTATTCCCATGCTAGCGCCTGCGAGAGATGTGTGCGTCGTGCGTGGGATTACTGCACGCATATCACGTATATCCAGCCGCACCACGCACTTTCGACGATGAAGACCGGAGTTGTGTCTGAGCGAGCGCGTGCAGTCGGTTAGGCTGAAATCACCCACGGGAACCTAATCGAGCGTCAGTCGGTTGGTTTCAATTTGCCGGGTGCTTTCAGTCGGGCATGGCGTGCGGTTTTCTTGTTCGATGCGAGCACGCGCACACACGCACAACGTATGGTCGGGAGAACTACACATTCGAGGCGCATTATTTCGGTAAATTACGCTGAAACTGTGCTCGGGCAGGATGGTTGAGGATGTGCTTTGCGCACGAGATTGGATGTTGAATTATTATTGTGATGTGCTTGAAGATTCACGAGTATGAATAGTTTGTGGATTATTCTATTGATACCATATAATACTCATTTAAAATGTCAGCAATCGCGAGGTTGCTTGCGGTCTTGCCGTCAAAAATAAGAAGCATGCTTGTAGCCAGTAGTTTTGCATGCTATTAAAATAAATAAATTCAGAAAACGAGAGCACAGACCATTGCACCAGTGCTGGTTTAGATTAATGTTTGTTTTTCGTGTGCATAAAACAAACAACCCTGCCAATTCGCATGTCATGCTTCGTTTAAACTTTGGTTAGAAGATGAGTCCGACGACAACGGATTTTTTCCGTTTGTTGTGAGGAATTTATGACGACGATTCTGCTGAAGCAGAGCTAGAGCTGCTCTCGACAGCAATGCGAACCGGAAGAAGTCCCGAGGGTAGTTTTGAAGTCGCACGTCCAAGAGGGAACCTTTCTGTTTTTGCGATATCTAGACGACAAAATGTGAGCTCACCCGAGCGCCACCTAATTTGAATACATCTCGCAGGCATTTTATGCTAGTTGTTTAGTATGTATATGTTGAAACTAATTATGATATTTCGCATAGAAACATCCTCAAATGTTCCCAAAATCCGACCAATGTATTATAAATGGGTTTATATGTACGGTTTTTGTGTTGGGAGCTCTCTCTATCAAACCCTGTGGGTGTTATAAAGATATTTTATATTTCAATGTAATCGAATGATTAGTTTGAATGGATAAATTATTATGTCGTCAATTGTTCAGTGAGAATTATCTATGATTCTTATATCGTTCGACGTTTTACCCACAATCAAATCGTATTTTTTCAATTCAAATAACATCAACGTAGTGTGTATCTGTACATAGTTAATTCATCATAGTAAATTAACGCATAACCGCTAGTGAAGATAGACAATTCTTCTATACAATTTCCAAGTATATTTGCGAATTCACTGCATATCCATTTTTATCGCTAATCCAATTTCGAGGGTTTTCCAGATTCGGTGGCTCGAATATGTGGCAGACACGTGCCCACTTATGGCCAGGCGGTGGCGTCAGCCTGTAACGGACGTCGACAGACAGCCGTGAATGGTCTGAAAAACGAACGGGCGGAAATGCTGCGAAACAAATTTGCGTCAACGAGCGCGTGCGAGCGTGGATGCGTGAATTTGAACAGAAAACTTTTACTCGGTAGCCCGAAAGAAAAACCGCCACCGGAACGCCCTTGTCGGATTGTATTCGTGTTCATGTAGTTCTGCCAAATTTCGGTGTTAGTATTATAAGTGGAATCGTATGCCGGATATAAAATCGAACAAATCCGTATGTTCTTGTCTGTGTGGCTAATCGATCTGGAATTGCAATTTGGAAAAAAGAGTGAGTGGACTGTTGGAGTTTGGATGTCGCTTTGGGGTTCGAATGTGAATGAAACAAGTTACATTATGCGAAACATGTTCACTTGCGTGTGTGCTCGGGTGACGAAGTATGCTTGTGTGAATAAATGAAACTCGATTCCCGAA
Source organism: Exechia fusca (assembly GCA_024741255.1). Classification (NCBI taxonomy): domain Eukaryota; kingdom Metazoa; phylum Arthropoda; class Insecta; order Diptera; family Mycetophilidae; genus Exechia; species Exechia fusca. The sequence continues at coordinate 4,513 of JANTBZ010042616.1, forward strand.
GCATCGAGTCAAAAACAGAGTAACTGTTTCTGAGCGAACCAAAATCGATGGACAGATGGTTTTCGAATGAAAAGGAAGTTCTGGCTTCACCAGATTTACTGTTGATTGAGTGAAATATTAATATACCCACAGTGATGTTATTGAAACATATTCGGTGCTTCCGCATTCAATTGGCGATAAATCAAATTAATATATCAATAATGTCCACAATTATGTTCAATATATTCGGCGTTCGATTTCGCAGCTACAATTTGGACAGGCCAAATATGATATTCTCGCAAACATATTCGAATCATATTTCGCGTTCCTACGGCAGCCTTGTTGACGATGCAATTCAATTAATCATTTATTCGAGAACATGATTATTCACTCATTCATTTAAATACTCACCAGTTTGACACCGCATGTGCCGGCAATGGACACGCTGCCAACCACCAAAATCCTGGCCGACAGTCGACGGTGACGCTCATGCACAAACACCCTCCAGCGCAAGAAATTCGACGGCGGGCGTTGCCGACATAATTGCAGTACGGAAATTTCATTAGCTCGGTTTTGATATCATGCATAACGCTTGTGCTTGTGTGGCATTCGTGCGTGTACGTGTGAGCTCGACGAGTCGACACACATGCGCCCAGCTTTCTGCGTACATTCAATTAGTCCTCGTGCTCTTCGTTGTGGTTACAAATGATTTTTCCCTTGCATGAGAATATAGCGCACGCGTCGACAAAGACGCATCTTATATAGGGGAAGTAAACGCGTTGTGGACACAGTTTGGTATAAAAGCCATAACTTTTGATCGAGATATTATTTATGAGAATATGTTCAATAGAAAATATAGCTAACTACTGGGGAAAAATTAATTCGATTCTGATAATAACAAAACAGTTATTCAATATTGGATTATAGTGAAACAAATTTAACCGGTTATGAACATCTGCAAAACTAGCTATGCAGTAGGGTCTTAGGGTGCAGTAGGGTCTTATGCTTTTTGTGCCGGATCCTGAAGCCTCACCCCGCCACAGTGGCAAAAAAATCACAAAACATGCATTCATCATATTTTTGAAATCGTGAAATATCCTATGTTCTGTATGTAGAGTTGAAATTTCGGGAGATCCCTCAGGAACCCTTGAAATGAACTACTGCATTTAATATCATAATTAAGTCATAAGGCTACTCATCGAACCCGCATCAAATGCCTGCCCTCATTCCGATTATTCACAACCGGGCTATGTTCCCAACTGGTGAAACTAATCTACATATAGCATAGAATCACATCGCATGGTGTCGTGCATGCGCATCGTTGCCCCGCAGAATGTGTGTCCGCTTATAACTCGTCGGCGCGGCCGCCCGACGTTGTCATCGCGTTGCGCGCTCATTGAGCGCTCCGCTTCGCATCCGACCAGCAGCACCAGCACTAGTGCTTGTTAGTGTCACACACATGTTTGCACTGAGCGCTGGGCGCACGACGAGCCCGAACCCAGAGGAGACCGAGTTGCAAAGTTGTGCTCGGTCTGCATGGCGGAATGGCGGAATGGTGCAAGCGCAACACCAGCACGCACGAACGCTTTCGCAGAGATGCGCATGCATGTGTGTGTGTGTGTGTGCGCACACGCATGCCGACAAAGGTTTTTGCGAGATCACTGGCGGAGACGACGTCCGGGTCCGACCGCGTCGGCGGACATGGTTGGGACTCGCTCAAGCGTTGTACGAATAGTGCCCTTCAGGATGGAACAATTTGCGCGGTTGGTTTCTGAAGCTGAAGAACTTCTACCGTCTGTCTGTAATTTTGATTCGATTTCGAAATGGTTAAATGCAATCGGGAGAGCATTTATTGTTGCCAAAATATATTCCCTATTCTGCAAGCTATACTCCAAAAACCAAGAGCATGTTTTTTAACGATTTGTAAATTGCTAGGGCGTTTTGCGTTTTGCCTCCAGTCTATTGTGTCCAAAACTATATAATTCAGTTGAAAAAAGTTCCTTTTGGTCTAATTCAAACGAATAAAACCGTTAGAAACCAAGAAATATTATCATGGACACTATCATCTCGTTCCGCGTGTGCTTTATAAATTACGATAGACATTTTCAATATGGAAAATGGATAAATCATAGCAAATGTACACTTCTCTGAGTTCTTTTCCAGACAAAAGTGATCGGACTGTACTCTAAACGTTGTATAAACATATACTAATGATAGTTTTTGTTCATAGCCGTTTTAGGGATACAACATAAAGAGGCCATAATAAACTCTATTAGAGATGTTAGAGTAAAAACTAGATTTCTTCGTCAATGTTCAGGTAAACGTTGAAACAAAACGTATTCGGGTTTGATGATATGTTCAGCTCCGAAGCCACATCTCCTACATCAATCGTTTGTGATTTCTAGCGCATTAATTGGAGATGATTCGTAGTAGTAAACATACCAAAAACACATAAAAGGCTATGCGTTTTCCGTACCGGTAGGGCTGTTCTAGGCCTATTGGTAGGAAGCGGCCTATGTATTGCACACAATATATCCAATATTCAGTCGAATATCTTCATGGCCTAAAAAGGCCGATGAAAAACTTTCCCCCGCAAAACTTGCCCCACCTCATGAAAAGCACTTGGTGTCTAAAGAACTGCTGTGTTTTTCGATTCGAGCATAAAACGAGATTAACTGACTCCGTCTATTGAACGTTGCACCGGATTTCAGTGCATATTTTCATGTGCTTGTGACCACACTCACCCATAGCTGCACAACGTTTTGAAATATGACACTGTCTGTCCGAAACTGTGGTTCATACGATATGCAGAATGTGTGACTGTTAGTGGGTGTATGTACTATAAGTATGTTGAACAAATTGGATAGCACTGAAACATAATAGTTAGAGATTCATTCGAAATGCAATGGTCAGTATTAATTTGCACAGACGTTTGTTCGAATATCATGTCGAAACATAATTTATTTCACCATTCAAATAGACAGATTTTACGAAGCATGAATATCTAGAGAATAAAAATAAAAATGATAAGGATATATTCGATTGCATGGCTTACTAAATTCAAAATCCTGTATTGATTGAGAATTTTGGATTTCGAAGATTTATATACCAGATATGTCTACAAACAAGGTTGGAAAGCGCTGAGTCACACCACACACCACCAATAAACCACGGAAAGATGTCTGTTCCTGAACAGTACCGACTTCGACACCAATTCGTCACCACATAACCGAGTTTGGCTCGTTCCCAGGATGCATTCGAACGGAACTGGGACATATCGGTCGAACGTACTCACACACACACATGCACACACGTGCGACTCCGGCGTCGAACACGCATGCCTCGCCAAGCGCTCGAAAAAGATGATTGGTGTTGTCTGGAAAGCCAGGCGCTTGAGAGCCCAAAAGATTAATATATCGAATCTCGCTGGGCTGACCTGGAATAGCCGCAAAAGCTCGGACTCGAGTGGAGTTCCATATTAAATTACTTTGTGGCTGTGTCGTCGAGCATGAATGTGGAAGTGGAAAGTTTTGCAACCAAAATGTGCACAAGCTGCCCTTGTGTGCGTTGTGCGTGTCTTTTCTATCATGATATTTATAATCACTCCTGGTTGGTTCCTCGTTTGTCTCGGGTGTGTGTATGTGTAATGTGTAGCATGAGGGGTTAAGAACACCATCTTGAAAAAAAATGAATATATTCGAAATATATTTTTGAGATTCTTGATGCAAGATTATAAGAAACGGAATCGTTAATTTTAAAAGATAAAACGTTGACTCGAAATGCATTCCGTTGAATTGAATTGTTGCAGTGTTAAATTATGTTAGCTATTCCCCAATAGGAATTCATATTTCTCCCAATCCGACATCTGATGATATCATTGTTATCATGCATACTATTTACTTGGACTCAAGTGGTGGATGAAAACATGTAGCCGCAAATACGGCTTTGTGTTTGTCATACGACAACGTCGTTTTCCAGAGCATAAATTCTTACTGCAGCACATTTGTTGAATTGTCTATGAATAACATTCGCGGACATAAAGCAGTGACGATTGAACGAACATGTGACATTGCGTTTTGTCGTCACATTGATTTTGATATGTTGAACTTCAGTTCAATTCTATCGTTTTTCGGGAATATTATGCATCATCGTAAGTCATATATGAATGTTGGATACTTTGTTTGGATTTCGATGTTATTATTTGAATTTCATATACGAAAATATCGGTCTTTCGATTTTATATTTAATCCCAATCCATAAACAATATTATCCTTAATTTCTTTCATCAAAGCAAAAGTGGTAATTGTAATATCTATTCGATGCTGGATCGCATTAATTTGTATTGTTCCGTGTTTTAAATACACATTTGATGTTGTGCCATTTTCATCAATTCATGATCATCGGATAAGTCGACTGATTCAGTAAGCACAGCACATGTCCGAAAACAATTCTAAAAGTAGCATCATGACAACATCGTTAATTCTTGCTGCGAAACCTGTACAAAGTGCCGTAACGTTGAATGGAGATTTGAGTCGCAAAGTTTTCTGAACTGGATGACCATCAGTCATGTGTTTAGTCAACGACAAAACGTTCAAGTAAAAGGTTGGTGGAATGTTGTTCCAAATGAATAATTGGATTAGTTCGAAAGATGTGATTGATGTCAATTCACACCAATCAACTCTACATAGAATATCCAGTCCGGTATTAGAAAATAGAAAGCCCTTTGAAGCATTCTCGAAAGTGTATCCAGGGTATATTATTCCAAGTTAGTCAATGGGTCACGATAATATGAACATTCGATAGAATTCAATGCATCGCTTGCCATAAATTTGTTTTTCCACGTGAATGAATGTAGCATATGTTGAACACGAATTGTGCAGACAGAGTTTCAGGTAATCGAAAGACTAGTAATGGTGCTCATAGACAGACGAGTGTTAGGTACATAAATCATAGTGTAATGTGCAGACTTGAGCATGGTCATACATCAAATGCACACAAACATACTGACATCATTTGTAGCTTGTTATAAAATTCTACGAAGACAACTTGATCGAGTTTGAATAGACAAAATTATTCAATAGCAAAACCATTATTGTCGGAGTCATGACATGCTTGGTGATTGACTCAAGGATAATTGTTTCGTGAATAAATACTTTTATTATTATTTCTATTATAACTGGTATAAGTAAGTGTATTTTATTAATCAAAAGAAGTATCCGATATGGAAAAATCAAGACACATTTTTCATGTTAGGGTCAACCAAACTATAACACTTTAACACTATGAAACATTTGTCCAGCATTGAGGTTGAACAAACACCAAACCCATACACATATACCAACATACATTATTCCTTGTCGTCTTTCAATAAACAAGACTAACACGCATTTTGTATATGGACTTCGGGTACGGGTGCGAATATATTCTTGTGCTGTTCTCCGGCCGAGCAAAGACGGGGTGTGAACGTACCGATGTCAGGAACATGCGTAAGTGTTATTGATGTACGAAAAGCTGATGCAAACAATATAACTTGGACTAACTGAATCGAACCCGACGCCGGAAGCTCCATTGAATTAGTATCCGAAAGAGTATTCTAGGGTGGTCATAGGAATGACAAACAGTTTATATGTTGTTCATTGCTTGAACGCATATCAATAAACACGGTATGATACAGGACTAATAGAACTAAAGTGGAAAGAAAACATTCGAAGTTAGTGGACATTGAATAACGCAACTGAGGCAAGATTATTGAAAAATGGAGAGGGAATGAAACGTGATTATTATAATAACGCCTATGGAATATGGATATTCGTCGTTTCTCTATTTTAATGCAGAACGTCTCTTCGGTTTATAACTATTTCAATAAATCTACCCACTGCCAACATCTCAATATCTTGTTGGAACAGCATTTCTACGTTTTTTTTTCCATAGGTATTATTATCCGGAAAAAATGAACATGTATGTGATGCGCACGCCATTCGAAGTCTCCTATATCTAACTCCCAAAATCTACATGCGGCCGTGTGCGCATGGCGCGTGTAACAAAACGTAACGAGGACACATAACACAAATCATTTGCCAGCTTCAATTTATTCTTTGCAAAAATGTGTGCGGTTTGCCATTGCGGAGACCGTGTCGCGATGTGACGTATGCTGCAGAGAATAATGTGTATTGTACGTGTTATGTGTTGAAAATGCAGACAATCAACTCCAGCCAACGCATGTAGATATTCGTAATTTGCAATAAATTACGTACGTGTACTACAATGTGCAGAAGTATCCGAAAAAATGACACGCGCACCCACGTGCGCGACATTTGACACATTCGATAAGGCGTGCACGATCATGCGAGGCCATATCCATATTGTCAGCAGTAAATTTAAATTGATTTTGAATGTGCGGCACGACATTGGCTGAATATCGCAATACTATTGACCGATTTTCATGTATGGAGAAATGATCGAGCTAATTGAACACCAAAGCATTTTTTATATTTTTTCATGAAAAGGATTCTGGCGCTATTTCATTCTGATTCATTTGAGTGTACGGACGTTGTTTTAGTTCATTTCAGTAAAAAGTTATGGGCTCTGAATCAAACACGAAAAAAGCAAGCCTTAAACAATTGATTGGCACCGCTAGAACTTGCGTTGAGTGTCCAGCCGGATCTTCGACCGATTTGAAAATGACAGTTGCGCGAACCGTAGCTTGTTTGTACGTTTCAACCCCACACACTCGAGCGCGTAATGTGCGTGCAATTTGGTCGAAAAACACTGCGTTGTGTTCAACATGCATTCCATCTGGGCACTAAGCCACTGTAAACCAGAAAAACAAGCGAAAACACGCGTCTGCGATTTGATGACCGCGTGACGCCTCCGCAAACTTGCGTCAGTGTAGGGTCAACAATGCGTGCATATGACAAACGTGCACACATGGTTGGGAGTTTTAATTCCATCGAAAAAAATGGAATGCATGTTTTATTTGCAGTTCTCCCTCGATTTCGAAGGAATTTCGGTTGGGATTGGAGTTGGCCTGACAGTACGAATTCGACTTCATTGAACAAATTAAAATTTGGATTTCCTAGAAGCACAATAAATAAGCAAAACCAGTCTTGGGAAGAAGTGTACACAGAAGTTCGGCCAGTTCTGTGAAAAAGAGCTCCAAAGTCCAGCATGGTGCTTGGTAACTTTATATAGAAAAGAAATGTCACTTTTCAGCTTATTAATTATCAATTATTGTTTGCTCGCTAACTTTCTAGCCGGAGCTGACGAGACAAATTGCCGGAATATCTACTATGAATGTAATTTGCACATACGCGACACGACATTTATGATCTCAGTATTTTAATCTGCCGCACGGCTCCAGCAGAACAATACATCATTAATGTAGGTATACTTTATCCGCACGCGGGCTGAAAATCGTGTTAACATGATGGCGACACAGAAAAGCGATTTCATTGTACAAACGTTTCGCGGCACAACTTTCGAGATCAAGGTTGGCTCGAGGTATCCACGAAATTAATTTATAGTTACTTATTTCGTGTGCTTCATACGCGACAATTTACATCACGGTCTGTGATATTCGAATACACATCCACGAAATGTTGTAGAATGTATTAGAAAATGTACCTCATTTATAAGCATTAACACGATTTTTTGTATATCATCAGTACATAATTACATATATGATCATGTCTTTGTGAACTATTTCTATCAACA
>JANTBZ010042627.1:0-12201 GCA_024741255.1 Exechia fusca
GAAATAACGCCGTCGCGTTACCTGGGGCGTCTACTGTTAAAAATGTATGAAGTGCGCAAAGTGTCCGATTGCTGGAGCATGTGCATTGATCCACTAAAACTCATGTATCTCGATGAAAAAAACATTTTGAAAGCATATTCGTGTTGGGCATTAAATTTCCAAACAGATGAAGTTGAATATTATTTTTTGTTCATTTCTTTTGCCATGTTATGTCGTGTACAGAAAAAATAAAAGAGTTAGCAAAAATGTCACTTTTACAATATCAGCTATAACTATTGAAATTTTGAATTTGAAAAATCGTGCCTTCGAGCATAAGCCTGAATCGACAATTTTAACCCATGTTCCAAAGGGCATCAAAATCGGATCACTCCTTCTATATTTATGGTCGTTTTTTTATTTAGCGAGTGTGCGATTGCTGGAGCATCTACTCTAATTATATTCGTTATAAACATCTTAGGATCGTTTGAATATGCTTTATGCTTTTGACTCAAGTTACATGTTATTCCGCGTACTCTAGAGATGTTCGTCGCACTATCAATATAATCATTCGAAAACAGCACGTTCATGATCCATTCACATGCCGTCTATAAATAAAATAATATTCAATAACCCGCTAATGACTCACCGCCGCGATCACGTTCACATTCGTCACCAGATCGTCCAACGATCCGCGCGACTGCTCCGCCACAAAGTGCCACTGGCGCGTCTGATTGAACGACACCGTCCCGTTCTCCGGATGCCACACCACGCCCACCCTCTTGTGATGCTCCCGGAACACGTACGGACCGCACTCCTCAAAGTGCGGCTTCACCGCGCCCGGATTGGCCAGCACCTGCTCCGCATTCGTCCAGTTGAACATGTAGAAGTCCATGTACATCGGCAGCGGCGTCTCGATCCACTTGTCGTACACCGTCGAGCCGTTGCGCAGCTCCAGCTGCGAGTACAGGATGTTGAGGAAGAGTGTCGGCCACAGCAGCCCGAAGATGAGGGCGAACAGGCAGAGGAATGTGCTGCACCCGAATACCGTGTATTTGCGCGCGGCGACGGAGCAGCAGCCGCCGTCCGACATGATGTTTGACTTTTTGCGGCCGAGTTAACTCTGTTTGTGCGAAACCAACGGACGGACATACGAACCAGGGTTCAGATGAAAGTGCGCTGTAATGTACACACAATGACAAATTGTTCGCCATAGAATAGAATATAATCACTTGCAAAACGGAATCGCATCGCTCACCCACGACGACGATTTGTGAGAGTGTGTCCGACAGTCACAAGTACAAACAGCACATTACACATATAACATATATGATACACAGCTGATTATATTGAACAGGGTCCAGAACTTCGGTGCCTAATCACAACCGATTCGCTAGACGTACTATTATTAGATGAAAATCATTTCGAAAAATGTTCAGTCTGCCCAGCGTCAATATGCGATAACGACCAGGTTGATAACATGAAATCGAGCGATATACTAAAAATCATATATGCATTAAGGGACTATTCGAACAGATTTGTTTAGTTTCTTTTGGATATCTCTCTCATGTCAGACTGGGTTGGGAAAAATTCAAAAGATGCTAAAGCCATGATTTATTCGTCTAAAAAACATTGTACAATTGGGTTTCGTTGCGATTTTGTACCATACCATATTTATTTTATCGGATAATGCGGTGAACAAAATAAGATAAATCGAATGGAATATTCATTCGAATCGTACGGAAACGTGAGGATGAACAATAAAACTGGATTTTATCCCCGAACTACCGGACTCTTGCTGTAATGATGATGCATACACACAGCCATTCAAACCGCATTTTGCACACGTTTCGTCGTCGCGATGCGTGATAATTACTTGCTGTATTTGCAATCCGAGTGCAGGAGAAACAACGAAACAACAATGATTTGCTTAAATGCGGGCGATCACCGACGCACGGGGGGTTCAACGTGCGATCGCGTGCGTGCGCATGAATGTGTGAAATTTGAAATGTATATTAACACACATGAGTGTTATTAACACACAAGCACGCGATGCAGTTCGGGCATTTGTATATCGCGTTATCGTTCACGCATGAGCGATGAGCGCAGTCGTTTGGCTGTTCTTTGTTTGCTGAAGGTTCGACAACGGATTTCAATTGTTCAAATGCTGTCCGATCATCAGCGAGCGTGCTCAGATCAATGCACAAAACCACAAACAGATAGCAGCAGTCAGACAGATATCCCAATCACAGCGATAAATGCGACAAATGTGAAGCCGTATGCATGTGAGCGTTGCTATACTACATGGACTGATTAGTCTTGAGACTAACTTTAAAGAAAAAAAAACATTTCTGATGAAGACGAAATTTTGTATTGATTATAGTCATTTTTAGGCCAGCTATGAAAAATCTCATCACCGAACTCTCAGCATTATATAGTTTGGAAGTTATTGCCTTAATTGTAACAAGAGCGGATCTTAAAATATTTTTAAACGGGTTCTTCCCCGAACGAAAAAAAAACTATGCGCGCATTGGACGCCAAAATGTGACAGTTATCGATAAAAACATTAATAAAATTGTGTTGAAACTTCGGAGTAATGTTTAGGGCTGTTCGAACGCGATTAGGTAAATTTTTTAATAAATTTGTGACAATATTTGAATTATGTTTCCATTCCTTCACTCTGGAGTTCAATCACTATTTATAAGAATACAAAATGTTTTCATCAAAAATGTTATTAGTATCATAGCTAGTATCATTACTTATCAGCCCATGTAGCACTTTATCTATATCTGTAGTATAGTACAATCACCTGTTCGTGTCCATTCCGAAAACACGTACATTACGAAACGCTGCTGTTCAATGATCACGTTTACTTTCGTTCAATTTGTGCATGCATGCAATTTGTAATGTTGTTATTGCTGGATTTATTTGCACGCAGATCGAAGAAGAAACCTGTTTAGCAAGACGCGCAGCCGCAAAACCGCACTGCGAAGATGTGTAATATGTTACCTGTTACCTAATTTATCCAGCTGATTGAAGTGCAGACAATCCACAATCGCCTCGATCCCGACGAAAATGACTAGTACTGGAACTGATGAAATTGTTGGAACTGGTAATCCGGCGCCCCCTCGAGTTGTGTCGTCTTTATCACTATTATCAGCTGCGTACATAAACTACAATTATCACCTACACCGTGCGCGAGTGCAATGTGCAATGAGAAACACAAACAATCCGCACTCCAAAAGCTCTTTACTCTCTATCATCAGCTGCATACGAGGGGAATCACACTGGTAATCGGTGTACACTTCGACAAAGAAATCAAGTTGAAATCTTGACATTCCAGCATAATAAAAATTGAAATCTTCAAAAATCTCCTGAAATCTATGTACATTTCTGGATATTTTCGATCTAAAATCGTTCGACATCTTCGGAAATATTTGGCAATCTTCAGAAATCTCCGAAAATAACCGGATATTTTTGGAAATCTTCAGAAATCGTCGAAAATATGTTCACTCCTCAAACAAGAGTGATCGCCCCTCGTCTGCCTATCGCGCTCTCGCGCACTTGAAAGCTCACCTCGACAGACGCGTTCAACAAGTGCTAAGTGCTCTGCTCGCTCGATGCCATGCGGCCATCTCGTATACTGGGATCGTCGCCGCGCTTCAGCGACGAAATGTCACGTGCGAAATTTGGGCTTCATCAGCAAACGTCAAACTATCTGTGCCAAAAAAGCCAAAACACTCCGCAGCTCGCATTTCGCATCGCGCATTTCGTCTCGCGTATACAACAAAAACCGTAACCCGTGCGGCTGCCCGCAAGCCCTCAACGCGCATTATTATAGTTTATTGTTTTGGGAACCAGCCTCCGCCCCAACGAGGCTGTGCCCGGCATCGTCTCGATTCTGCAGCAGTTTTCGCCCCCTCATAGCGCGCGTAGGCCTAGGCCCATTCGAGCATCGCGTGTGCGTGCAATTCCAGCGACGACGACGACGATTTACAACTTGTGTGTTGCGTGTGCTTGCTTCGTGTTTTATGCGCTTGCTGTTGTGTGTTTTGTTCACCTGCGTATTGGAGCTCGAGAGTGTGTCACACCTATGCGTCTCTCGCTGTTATCATATCGCGCGTGCGGTAATTGTTTGTGCGACGCGTAGCATAGTGCGGCAAAATTGGGTTCGGCTGCCACACACGCACACACACACACACGCTGGACAAACAGCAGGCAAACACACACACAGGCAAACGTTCGCTCGAAGCGCGACGCACGTACAAACAAACCGCCGCCGCGGCAGCCTCGTCAAGACACGCAGAAATCCGACGCCGCCCCAATACACAAACAACCAGCCAACGCCAACACGCAGCATACATTTTTTTCTCCACTTCGTTTGCGCGTCAGCTGTGTGGCGTGGGTGCGAGAGTATCCGTGCGTGCGTGTGCGTACAAGTGTATATGTGTGGTGTGAGTGGTTGTTCGGCTGCCCAGAATCGCTGCGGAACGAGAGCGCACCGTCAGCATCTAGTGCATAAATCAGTGTGTCCGAGTGTGTGTGTGTGTGCTTGCTTGAGCGAGTGATCTGTGTGTTTTATGCGGCAGAACGACTAATCTGCGAGCGGATTAGAATCGTGTTTGCGTTTGCGTATTAACAGCGAGTGTATGTGTATAGCTACGCATCAGCACACATAACATCCGTTTTCAATTCGTTTGCAAAGTACATAGTGAAAAAAAACGCCACCCCTTCCAGTGTAGCCTCCGCCGATACGCACATTCTCACACGCCGCGCGCCCATCGCTCGAATCGAGTGATTAGCACGAAAGTGTTTCACACACACACACACAAGAACATACACACACAGCAACACGATGGAGGATCTGGTCAGCATATCGGAGACGGAGTCGCGCTACTTTGGCGACCTGTTTCTGTGCTGCGATGCTGAGAACTCGGGGCGCGTTCCGGTGCTGAAGGCCACCGAGATGTTCCGTTCGGCGAATCTGTCGAACGATGTCATACGACAGGTGAGTGAGCGAGTGGGTGTGGATTTTTATACGGAATAAGCTGGGATTGGGATCCGGTCCGCCCGGGTCGTTGGAGTGTGTGCGTGTGCAGTGCGGACTGGGTCGTTTTGGTGTTTTTTTTAGTGAAACACACTTTCCGGGAAACTTGAGCAAATGCAAATGCATACTTGTTAATGGATATGCACGTTGCACGTCACTGGTGCATTTTTGAACAAAATCTTCTCGGACGAGTAATTTAGCACGGTCAAACTAGCGAAAAAAATTAAATCGATTGAATTTGGTTAGAGAGAAGTTCCGACTATAATCTGATCTTGAAGTCGACAACCATATCTACAAAGCCTGCCTTGTAGTCAATGGGCCGCTAAAATTGGATAAAATCACTCACTTTTGGAGTATTTGGAGCCTGGGGTCAAGTTAAATTAGTCAAAGTGCCGAAACCAAGGTTAAGAGGCTGAATAGCAGATATTTACACAATCAAAGCTCGAGTCCTAACCGTTCAGATTATTGCAAGGCTCCGCCACGTCGCTGAAACCTGATTTGACGTTTCACATTTCATATCACATTTCATTTTGCACACACAATGGCAGTCGATGCAAATCCATTTTCAAATTTTGGATATGTTGGAGGTATAAGTCGACGCCAAAAGATACGAAAGTTATCAGAGTTATTGGTCCAAGTTTACGCATCATTACCAACGGTCAGGCGAGCGACAATTGATCTCCTTCTAGGTAGAATAACTAAGGCCAAGGGCGTCCAAATCTGTTAACTGAAAACTGTTAATGTAGTCTTTAACCATAGACAGTCCTTATCAATTGGTATACATTTCAAATCAACAAGTTTAAAACTGTAGATAATACAACCATTCTACGATGTAACACTCATTCTGACGCAGGGTGTATGTTGATATTTTGACAAAACTGTTGGGTTTTCTCTTTCTCATTAATTTTCGAAATAATCTAGTATAATTCGTAAAAGTTAGTGAAAGCGGGTAGATTTTCATTTCATTTTCGAAATTGGGTAACTAAACCGTTGAACAGAATAATTTTCCTTAGTTTGAGTCTTGTGTTGTTCGAAATGCCTCTTGACCTCGACATCATATAATTTCGAAAATAAATAGCACCTTTTCCATCACTCCGATATGAGACATGTGAAACATAAAAATATCCACAGTCTATAATGTGCATTGTGTGATTGTGTGCGTGTGCGTGTGTGAGGGGTGTGAATTGTTACGCGCTTCGACCAAGGTCATCACACCGACACCGCACACAACACACCAACGCTGACGTCATGCAATCGTCTACTTTTGCCCCATCACCCCAACCCATCCACCCACACAGATCACCTGCTGTGCGGCCGTCCCGCAAACCGCCACCCACATGACACGCGTCCAGTTCTACGCATGTCTGAAACTCATCGCCGCCCATCAGGCCGGCGTCCAGCCGCTGCGGCCCGACATCGTCGTCGATACGGCGCTGCTGCTGCCGCTGCCCAAGTTCAGCTGGACGACGTCGCCGACGCGGCCGATCGACGGCCGCACGACCGTCGAGCAGATGGCCAACGGCGATGCGACGGCGATGGAACCGGCCGCATCTGCCCAGCGTCTGCGCAAGTCGTCGGCGCCGCTGCGCAGTCCCAATCTGATTGTGCTGGCCGACCACCAGCAGCAGCAGCAGCACAGCAGCAGCGCCACCACCCAGTCGGCGACGTTGGACGCCGGTCGCGATTCGCCGACCGACACGGGCAACTCGGATCTGCCCAGCACCGATTCGGAGGTGGAGCACACCGATGAGCTGATCGCCTCGGAGTCGCTGGCCGCCACCACTTCGTCGCTGGATCATCATCATCATCATCATCATCATGGGCACAATCAGCAGCAGCAGCAGCAGCAGCAACGTCATCGGAATCATCATCATCACAGCGGTCACGAGCAGAGACACTTGCAACATCACTTGGGCACAGGTATGGACGCGTGTTATGTTTTGTGAAGAGGTTTATCATTATAGAAAATTGGTAAACTTACATTGCAGTTCATATTTTATCTCTACTGCAATTGATTGTTCTTCCAATCGCTAGTTGTATTCTAGTTGTATTCTTATTTTGTATTCGGTCCAGGACCGTCTAGGACCGTCCACTGTGAACAAAATAATAATGCATCAACCTTTCCGCAGGCGCTCCAGCCGTTTCCGCCGCCACTGGCGCCGACGGCAGCGCCTCTCCCGAGGCATGGAGCACCGCCAGCGACAGTCCGACACCCACCAACAGCGTCACCGAGCGCCCCTGGGCGCAAACTGCCGCCTGGCAGGCCAATCTCTTCTGTGAGGAGCAGCGCCAGCTGCTCGGCACCGAGGAGGAGTCCAGCGATCGGCACAGCAGTGACGAGGACCCGACGACGGCCGCCACAACGGCGGCCAGCATGACGGCGAGCACGGCGAGTGGCGCCTCTGCCATGGGCGTCGGTGGCAGTGGTTCCAACAATTTGCACGACATCGATTTGGAGAACGTCTATCAGGTGAATGTACCGGTCGAATTAACATTTGTTATCACTGTAGCTAGAAGGTTTTTCTAGCGTAGTGTACAGACACAGACCGAACGGCTTTCAGACTATTATAACGTGCGGCGAATTCGGTCTTGGCTGTTCCGTTTTTCTGGTTCTGGTCCATGCGACCTGTTTTATACGGTTCCGGCCGCATTCCGTTTTCCCTACAGTACAATAACAAATGTTCCATCGAACGGCCGCACTCTCCAACCGCAGATGACCGGCGAGCAGCGCGACTACTACCTCAAGCAGTTCCGGTGCGTCCAGCCCGATCGGCGCGGCCTCGTCGGCGGCCCGGCGGTGCGCGACTTCTTCGAGAAGAGCCGCGTGCCCGTCGACGAACTGCGGCACATCTGGCAGCTGTGCGACGTGACGCGCGACGGCGCCCTCAGTCTGGCCGAGTTCACCGCGGCCATGCATCTGGTGGTGCTGCGGCACAATGGCGTACCGCTGCCGGCGCTGCTGCCGGCCTGCCTGAATCCGCGGCGGCTGAGCGTGCAGCTGGACGCTGGCGCCGGTGCGGATGCCGGTGAGTTGAGAACTCCGCAGTCGCAGGAGCCTCGCGAAGCGGACCTGTTGCATCTGGACGACGATGACGATGACGACGACGATGTGGAAGTGGATGCTGCAGCGGTCGGAGCCGGCGGAGCCGCCGATCGGGCCGAGCGGGACTGCGGCAGCCCAGGCTCGCGTAGTCCCGTTCTGGGCGGCGGCGGCCGTTCCGGCACCGGTTCGCTGCGCACCCAATCGACGACGCCGCCGCAGCAGCAGCGGATCGGTGGAGCCCTTCAGGCCGACTCGACCGGCGGATCGCCCAGATCTGGGGCGGTGCCGACGGCTGCAGCCAGCTCCGTTTCGGCCACCAACTCGCTGACCAAAGACCCGTCGGCGGCCGCGGGCGCCGCCTCCGCGGGCGGCGACTGGATGAGCCAGAGCAAAGAGTGGACCAAGTTCACAGAGTCGCCGACCTCGAATGTCTCGAGTCCGGGACCGAAGCCCGTTAATTTCGATATGCAGCGGACGGCGCAGGCGGTGGTGTCGGATCCGTTGATCCTGCATCCGGTGCCGGTGCGCGTGACTCCGATCGGGTGTATGGTGGAGGGGAATGGTGCGGGTGGAGGATCGAAAGACGACGAAAATGCACCGCAGAGCGTTGTTGAACCTGCTCCGTCGGTCGAGCAAAATGCAGCAGCTTCCGCGGCTTCGGTGGCTGCTACGGCAAGTCCGCCAGTGCCCTTTGCCATGTCGGCGTCCGCGCATCACGCGGCCATGGCAACGGGTGAGCTGCGCGCGATTCAGCGGCCGCAGCCGAAGAAGGTGCTGTCGAATGTGGGCGCGATTCTGCCGCCACCGCCGCAACGCGAGTCGAGTGTCGGTGCGACGGCGGCCACGTTGGATTTGACGGCTGCTGCCGATCAGTTGACGGGTGCGCAAGTGGCCGCGATGGCGGCAGGATTTGGTGGGACGAATCAGCAGCATCAACAGGTGCAACAGCAGAATCAGCAGCAGCAGCCGCCACCGCCGCCGCCGAGGTTAGTTCAATAACACAATGTTTGCAAAATATATTCATAGCTCCATTTTATGCAAGCTCTGTTAATGGATACGAAGTCGGTCCTGGTCCTGGACAGTCCTCGTAGTTTCGCGGGATATAGAAACTTAACATTTCTCATTTCTACATTTCTCAGCTATTCTCTCAGCTATTCGCAGAAAACTGAAAAATCAGACAAGTTAGACCTCTGTCTTTCCGATGCTGACTGGTTCTAATTTAATCCGTTTCTATTAATTTCTATCGATTAATAACACTTACATTTTCCGCGCAGGCCCCACAAACATGCTCGCAGCAGCAGCCTGGATCTAAACAAGCTGAAACAAAGCGGACCGAATGCGGTGCCGACGGCTGCCGTCGCCGCCCGACAGCCGCCCGAGGTGCCGCCACGCGTCTCGCCTCAAATCGTGACGCAGGTCAGTCTGGATGTGGAGCCGACGGCGTTTGCGGATTTTGCGCATTTTCCCGATGGCGGGCAGCAGGTTGGTAATAGGAATAAAGTAACCAGTTTCAAGTAGAATCTGATGGTGAAATAGGCGCTTGCATAATTTCGGATAATTGTTATTCCAGATTTGTCGTTGAATGTTTAGTATCACCTTGGAAAATGGGTATTTGGGGACCGTCCAGGACCGACTTGGTAAATTTGACATAAGTCGGTCCTGGTCGGTCTTCAACCCTCCGATCGATGTAATTCCACCATATTCACACCCCGTTCTACTTCCCAGGCCACCCAGCCTTCGGCAAAACGCGCCAACGCCCCAAAATCTCTACAGACCTCGCTGCACTCGAGCGCCTTCGAAGTCTACCGCAAACCGGCCTCCGCTGCTGCAACTTTCGCAAACAACTCCATCGAATCGCCGTCCGATCTGACGGTCGATTCAACCACAATCGCCACCGGTCAACCGGTGCGTATCAGCGCCGCTGCCGCCGCCATCGCCGCGGCCAGTGTGTCCGATTACGAGCGTCGCGTGGCGGCCATCAACGACAGTCTGCGGCACGTCTCCTTCAAACAATCGGAGCGCAACGTCGCCGATGTGGTGCACCATTTGCGCGAGCAAAACCATCTGCTGATGCAGCTGTGCAGCGATCTGACCGAGGAGCTGGCCACGGTTCATCGGAAAAAGGAGGAGCTGCGCGCCCGCTTCGAGGGCGTGTCGGGCGCTTCGAATGCGACGAATTCGGTGACGGCGAGCGGTCGGAGTAGTAATTCAATGCAACAGCATCACTCGATAGTTTGAGACCGTTGAGACTGTTGTTGAGGGCAGCTAAGAAAGCCAATATGGGGAGCGCGATCTCATCTCCGATTTTATTTGCATGCGGAATTTCAGAAATCTCACTCGAAACATTCAAGACACACACACACTCACTCACACGTCGCGCGCTGTATGATCGAATTTTTCAGGATCATGTAAATAAAAACTACAAATATTGAATTATCACTGGAAGACATCATACACAAACCAACGCGTATTTGAGAAGTCTTACAGAACATTTGAGAGGATACCTTTTAACAAAAATACGGTCTGAGAGAGAGAGAGACAATTTCAAAAACCACAACTTATATATGAATCGTATCCCCGCACTCTAATCGCATCTTATATACAAAAATACGCAAACTGTAAAACGGTTTTTAACTTTAAACAATAATATAAACTATTACACATAGGTAGCTGAAACAGAAAAAATACAAATGAAAGATACACTACAAAATATCGAGACAAAAAATCACAATTATATAAGCACCACTGTCGCACGCAACAGGAGCAGCAAACAAACAAACACTCGCTCTTCGATCACCGCAGCATCTACGTGTAACACACAATATTTTTGTATGAATCTTCCACATCCCTGGATTGAACATAGATCGCACTTTTCCGAAACGTACGTACTACACAAGAGCAGCGCCAAGCAAACTACCATTTTGCACACGCCCACCTGTTGCCGTCGTATCTCCACATCGTATCTTTGTACCCCTACAAACAAAACACTCATTCACCACTTTTCGTAATCTCATGCCCAGACACCCGAACCAACAACCCAAAACTTTCCAAAACCCCAAAAAAATACATACAAAAGTAACCGATATTCCACGTACACGTACATGCGCGCATTCACAAATAATATAAAATGTGTTGAACCAAAAACCATCAGCCAGCCAGCAAAGTCTGTAAAATTTAGTTTATTCTCAATTCGTCCTCCTTTTCCACTCACCACACCCACCCGTCAAACAAAATGTGACCACCTCTGCTGCTCACAGGTACAACGATGCCGCAAAGATGATGTCGCGCTTCAGCAGCCGGATGCCCTCGGCGAATTTGTTCTCCAGATCCGTGTTGCCGATCGTCTTCGCCGCCTGGCACATCTGCCGCAGCAGCTCCTCCAAGCGGCGCATGCACCGAATGATGGAGCCCTCAAAGATGTCGGTCATCTTGCACAGGTTGAGGAAGGAGGCGCCCTTGCACCAGGCCAGCACCACGTCCATCATGTACGGCTTGAACTTCTCCACGTACTTCTCCTCGTCCATCTCGAGCTTGCATTCAACCGAGATCTTGGCGATGCGTCGCGCCAGATCGTGCATCTGGCGCAGCGGGGCTGTTGGACGAGAGAAACGGATAGAGGGCGTTTATTTGGCGGAATGCGAGAGAAAATGTTTTGTGGCTAAATTAAATTTTTCTAACTAAATATAATTCAAGCAAGTCTAGTTATGTTTCATAGAATACAATTGCAAATCCCTGAAAAATTGTGACATCTATCGAAAGGTCTAAATGTTTATTTATTTCTAATTTCGTAAAAAATCATCTTTTTTGCCAACATAAACACATAGACGAGTACCTTGATCTGCAATAAAGGTTTAACGATTATTTTCAAAAGTCAAAACATAATTCACAAGTATTGATGTTTTGGACTTTACAGCACACATTTTCGGAATATACAGGGTGCGCCATATTTGATGGAGCTATGAGAACATCGAATAACTTTTGAAGCAAACAACCGATTTTCAAAAACAAAATATTTCAATTGTATTTGGATCTGTACAATTCGTTTGGATATATTTTTGAATATATTACACTGGGTAACAAAAATCAAGTTATGGCGTTTATCGCCCTTCTGTATAAACTTTTCTGACGTGCTTTT
>JANTBZ010042638.1:0-12197 GCA_024741255.1 Exechia fusca
TATGAACCAGTTCCGTGCTTTGAAGCATTGAAGAGAGAAAATATGGGTGTTAACATGTTAATGCAACTAACTGTATATACAATTTTTTTTTAATATTTATATGGACAACAAAGTTTTGTGTTTTCGACCCAAACCGAAATATTGCCAATTATTCATAACTACCCAAAACACTTGAAAAAATCATAACAAATAAACTAATCCATAGAAAAACAAATTATTATGATTTTCGTTTTTAGGAGCACAATACACATGAGAATAAATATCATATTTGAAGCGAGTATCTCACCAAAAGTCGAATTTTGTCGGGTAGTGTAATTATAGCTTGTCCTCCAAGAATGGTCGCAAACTTGAAAAATCCAACTTTTTGGCATGGTTATGCCGAAATAATTTTACGAGGGGAGGTAACGCACGTGTCATCACGGATCGCAGTGAAGTTCTATTCTTTGGGAAACATAAATTCTGGTAATGCGCACTGTGGCCCTGTGGCCGAAGATATGAGCAGATAAAGATTGATTCAATTTCTAGAAGATACAAAATAATTCTACTGGCTTCAATTTTTTTATAGAAATCATTCATGTCAAAACTGTAGTACAATTTCTTCATTGCGCAAATCTGTTGATGCAGAATTGTACATTAGATACAAGTTGAGAAATAAATCAAATTCTACTATACATATTTGACATTCAAAAGTAGAATAGTGCTTTGTGCTTTCTCTGAAAAGCTGAGCCAATAAAAGTTATCGAATTGTCAAACTCCCATACAAAAACTAAATCTTCATCTGCTCATATTTATATGCCAACGGGTGCATTGGCAAGAGACCTTTCTGACGGATATCTTAATGTTGTCCCTAGAATAACCAGCTAAAATCCTACTGTGATCCGTGACGAAACGTGCCTGACCTCCCCTTGCTATAGAGTCTGTTTTTTCACACCACTCGCACAGGCTCTGCGCGCAGAACGTTTGTTTATTGTTTTGCATTTCGCGGTATCACATAATCGCATCTTAACGCTTCGATTATTATGCGCATGGGCGCCTATTTTGGTGGTCACGCGCTGCCGTCACTCCGCATAGCCACACAGCTCGGGTAAACAGCGAGTTGATAAGGTCACCGCAGAGCGCACGCGACGCGCACGCACGCACGTCGCGTTTGCCCTAGTCTTTGACCTCTTGGCAATTGGTCCGTCCGCGGATTTGTTGAATAATAATAACAGTGTGAAGAGGCTATCGACGATCGATATTTAAAAATACATGTGCGACGATTGTGTCGGAAATGCGCTCGACTGTGCTGCTGGCGGGCCTCAATTGTTCGCAGTCGGCCTATTTATTTTCACACAATTATATCGCAAATCAAATATTCAAATATTTCACTTTCCATTCGGTGCACTCGCTCGCTCTAACGATCGCCCGATTTCCCTTCGGCTGGAATTTGTTTTGTTCTCGTTTCCTTCCCGTCGCACGCGCGCGCCATGTGCAAATGCACTCTCCCTCTCCTCTCTGCCTCTCTCTCTCTGGCGCCGCGCGCACGCCGCCGCCGCCGCCACCGAGCTTATAAAAACGCCGTGCACCAGCCATCGTGGTCTCTTTTCCACAAGTAAAGTTGTCGCGATAGGAAGTGTGGCGGAATTCGTCGTCTCGTCTCTGTGTGTGTGTCTGCTGCGCTACACGGAAATTCCCTCACACATACATCTAATATATTATTCGCTATATTAGCCCCCCTCGAAATACACACGCGGCAAAGCCCCCCCCAAACGCAATCTAAGCAATCGCTCAATCGGAGAATCGTGCGCGCGAAGTGAATCGGAATCATCGGTGTGCGTGTTTGTTGGCATCGGTTTGCCCCCCCACTCCTCTTCAATAGAAGTACGTTGCTATCTAGAGTGTGTGTTTGAGTGTGTGCGTGTGTGTGCCGATATCCTTGGATTCCGCCAAATCGATCGCGGGTTTGTTTGGCTCCCATAACTAACACAGTGCGTTTTCCGTTGCATCCATTTCATCCGAAGAAAACGCATCCGCAAGGAGGGAAGACGACGTCGTCGGAAAGCAGCAGCAGCAGCAGCAGTTTTGGTGTGCGCACGCAGCGACCATAACCTAAAATCGCGCCACGCAATCCACACATACGCGCACACACACGTGAACACGCAGCAGCAGCGGAAATCGACGTGAAAAAACCGTGCTCGCCAATTCTCAACCAAACCACCAAATCAACACACACACAGCCAAAATGCCGCAGCAGAGCTCCTACAGCAATGGCCACTCGAACGGAGGCGCCGGCGGTGGCCACAACGGCAAGTACGACATGGAGGACGGCGAGACGTTCCTGTTCTCCTCGGAGTCGGTGGGCGAAGGTCATCCCGGTAAGTAGTGTAGTGTGTTAGTGTGTTGTCAAGCCAAAGTCGCGATGAATGAACGTAAAAATACTACACCATCAGCGAGCATAAAGATAAAGCGATGAGCGTGAGTGGATATGAATGCATTTTGCTGGTGTGTGTGTGTGTGTGTGAGGAAAACTATTGTGCACAGTATTGATTTGTAGTTGGCGCGAGGCAGCTTGGGCGCGAGAGTACACTCGTTCGCATAGGTGTGAATGCGAGTGAGCATGTGTATGTGCCAAATTGCGCAAACATGTGCTGTGAGAGTGCTGCCTCTGCCTCTGATATTTTCGCGATGACGACGACGGAGGCGGACGGTGACGAACTACTCTACACACGCAATTGTGCGCCACACACACACACACGTTCAAGATGATTATATGCTCGAGTATGTGTGTGTGTGTGCGTAGTGTTTGCTCGTTAGCTTAGCAGCTTGCACAACATTGCGCCAGCTCGTCGCTTGCTGCTGACGACATACGGCACACGAAGTCAAGGGGGCCATTTGCTCGCTTATTTATAGACGTCACCACACACACAAACGCACACACGAAAACTACGTGCGTATTCTCATGTGTGTGTGTGTGTGTGTGGATGCTGCCCTGCTTTTCCAAAGCGTGTATTGTTCGTGAGCGCTCTTGCCTTGCTTGCTTCGTCTTATCGAATTTGATGATGCAAGACGCGAATGCAAGCGTGCAATGCACTCTACTTTGACTTGGACTCGGCTGCTGCTGAAGGGCAGATGAGAAATTTGCGCCAATGCGTAGCAAATTCCCCTGACAAGATGTGCCGGAATAGTTTTTTGTTATTCGCGCCAGAGCTCGCGCGCGCGCAAAATAACCGGTTCATCCGATTCAGCAGACCTCTGTCTAGACGTCAGTCACGAACGCCGAATGTTGAATGTTCCGAGCGTGCGTGCGGTTCTTGATAAAATGGTGTGCGCGAGTTTATATGTGTATCTATCGTATGTGTGTATGAACTGCGGGCAAAACACGTGGTCGTTGTCGACGTCGAGTCGAGCGAAGAAGCCGACAGCGGAGAGCCAAAGCCGTGTGTGTCGATGTGGTCGTGTATTGTCTGCATGTAGGTACACGTACGTCACACACTCGAACTGAACGTACATTGCGCGCACGAGCCGCACGACCCAGCAAACAGACGAGGAATAAAATTCATGCGACGACGACGACGTCGGCAGTTTAGTCGAAATAATCACAATTTCGTGTTATAATAAATATCCGAAATGAATGACCCGTCAGTGAAACAAGCGACGACGATTACGAGACACTTGGATCAGCGTTTGCATCAGCATAAACGCGCTCGTATCGTCGTCATATTGCCCGATCGGCAGAAAATCGAACTCTTGTGGCAAGTGGCAACGATCGTTCCCAGAGCTCGTGCTCGTGCGCGTCGCGTTCACACGAGCATAAATTATGATATTTCCACGATTTCGTGGGACGATAAAATCGACACGAGTGCGCGCTGTTCGCTGGCCGTAAGTTCACCAACCGCGAGCTCACGGCTCACGGCTCATGTGTGCGTTTTTTGTGCCAGCCTCAGCGAAAATCGCCGGCGCGTGTTTCGGCAGCGTCATCCGAACTGCTGGCTGGCGTCGCTCATGTCGCTCGAATTTAATCCGCGCTCGCGTTCACGTTTTGGGCGTCTAGTTTCGACCGGCGTCGCATGAGGTTCAAGCGTGGTAATAAAAACGTCGAAAATAAAACCGCAGACACAACAGAAATTTTGAATTGGCGTGTCCAGTGCGGAGACGATGAAGACACGTGCCTGAATGGATGTGATATGAACTGAAGTGTTATGTCTTCGGGTTGAATATGCACACGCGCCGGCAATTATGAATTATATTATTATTATGTCTGTTCTTGTGTGTATGATGTGTGTGTGTGTGTGTGTTTGCGTTTGAGAGTAATGTCGCGATTCTTTTAACGATTACCGGGAATGACGTTTATACTAATCGCGTTATCGCGTTCTGCGAATTTCGTTTTTTCTCTACTGTAGACAAGATGTGCGACCAGATCAGCGATGCCATTCTGGACGCCCATCTGAAGCAGGACCCGAACGCGAAAGTGGCTTGCGGTAAGTGCAAATATCAACATCGCGCATCATCGATCGCGATCGAGACGATCAACGAACAATGCCCGGCATTGTTCGTCGATAGTTACAGGCGGTAGTTGATCTCATCAACGCGGAAAGCGATTGCCGAATGCGTATAGTGAAAATATTGGCTCTGTAAAAATAGATCAGTCACACGACGTGTGTGCAACCTACGCACACACAGACTCATGAACACCTCCGATGCGTTTTTGTTTGAAAGTATTTTTAGACCTGCGCGTCTTCGGACGACAGAGCTAGAGAAGTGTTAGACTCGATGCCATGAAACGCGCGAACATAAATCAAGTCTCGTTCTCGCCGCAAAGTTTATCTCGCATAATTTTCACCCAGATATGCTGCTGCCGAAGCGCACAGACGAGCCCTCCAACAGCTAAATAATGTAAATTGATTTTCAACCATTTACAGAGACCGTCGCCAAGACCGGCATGATTCTGCTGTGCGGTGAGATTACATCGAAGGCCGTCGTCGACTACCAGAAGGTCGTCCGTGACACAGTCAAGCACATTGGCTACGATGACTCGACCAAGGGTGAGTAGTTGATGCTGGAAAAAATTGGGGGTTGATACACGACAATTTCCACACCGAAACTGCACACGAAACACACCCCAACTTCTCTACATCGAAATTAATTGTGAACCACACAAAACAACGAATTCGAATCCGATCGCGGTTAGGCTTCGATTACAACACAATGAACTTGCTGGTCGCTCTCGAGCAGCAGTCGCCGAACATTGCCAACGGTGTGCACATCAATCGCGACGAGGCGGACATTGGTGCCGGTGACCAGGTACAGACCAACTTCTTCTTCCACTTCTCCTCAACCTACCTCCTAGTTGAACGATGCGCAATCGTTCGTTAACACACGGTGTCCATTATAAACCAACAAAATCAACTCATCGATTTCGTCGTCTGCGTCGTCGTCGTTCGTGTGTTTGCAACCCACCCCTCTCATCACCAACTTATCATCACCAATCCACCCAACAAGTATTTTGCCAGATAGTTGTGTTGTTTTTCACCGGTATCGTTTTGTTATCACAATTCCTCATCGATCTCGCTCTGCATCCCAATCAATTGTCGATTCCAACCCAATGGTATTAAATCGCATAATCCACGAACGAGATTTTCCAAACTTTCGATCCACCAAATCGTAAATCGCTTTGCGAACTTGGTCGTTATCGTGAAAGTCGAGCTGACGCATGTGCTTCGATTATCTCAAGTCAATATGGATGGAGTGTGAGATGGCAAGCTTCATCGTCGCGTTCACGAGTCCATGACATGCAGTGTTTGAATTTGAAATTGCATGCACGTTTGTGGCGTCACTCAACCGTGACCTTTTCCCTTGCTCCCCGCGTGTTATCAATTCGGTGTTCCAATATTATACCAGTTTAAACTGACGAAACGAGAACATTCGGCACGAAAATGCGAAGCCGACGCCGACTAGTTCCTGTTCAAATCTGGCTCGGATTTACCGCATGCTGTTATCTCACGAGTCACGAGCATACATTTGATACGCACGCACGCACAATCAATTTGGTGGTTGTGTGTTGGTATCTGTGAACGTGCGATAGGCGCCACAATTCACCGCAGTCGTTCATATCGTGATGTTAGACGAGTCATTTACAAGTGTGTGAATGTATATGGCGTGGGTGTGTTTACAACTTTTCGCGCACGCGTTCGGCACAACAACATCTGCTGCTCTGCTCTGCATCCAACGACGACATCATACATTTGAACACACTCTCAGGGCCACACATACAGCCGTTTGTTGTTTACAAAACAAATTGCATTCTCAGCGCGCGCCGCGAGATTCTCGCAACACATTGCGGATACTTTTGCGCGCATGCTGGGCCAAGTAAATCAAGTAAAATACATGCGCCAACATTTCCAAACATTCTGGGGTACACAAAATACACAGACAACACATATTTGCCACACATAATATAACCACTCCAGATTCAATATCGCTCAATTGCTCATCGAATGCCTATATCAAATCCGAAATTCGATCGACCAAAACCGAAAAAAACACATACAGGATTCGACTGCAACACATGCAACGTGTTGCTGGCGCTGGACCAGCAATCGCCGCAAATCGCCGCTGGCGTGCACGTCGATCGCGACGAGGACAATATCGGTGCTGGCGACCAGGTTAGCCTCCTCACATCCTCGTACAGTAGCTTTCTCTCTACTCTTCCAAGCACACTCGCGTTTTCCTCACGAATTTGTTGCACTGGCTGCGCTGCGCTAACAACTTCTTTTTTCTGTTTGTAATCATTAGTGCTGTAGTCTACATTGTTGCATCGCTCTAACGCTGCGCGTTGATCAATGTTCATGGTTTGGACTTTGTTTTTGGGTGGTTGATGTGGCAGGTTGCTCTTCTCTGCGTAGTGCCCGTCTTTATGTGTGAGGTTTCCGGAGAGTTGTTGGTATTATGTTGTTATCATGCGTTGTACATATTGAGCACATATAATATGTATTTTATGTCGAATAGTTCAGCTGCAGATTGGCACAATTAGCACGGTAGTTGGCAAGAAACAACGCGACAACATGATCTGATAGATACTGTTTCTCTTTCACCGATCGCTTACGAAATTCATCTCATTCTCATATCTTTGTAACCTTTCGCCCAAGCTTCCTAACAGCCGTATTTGTTGCATGCTTTTTAGTCTAATAATATGTAGTTTTTTGTTTTTGACGTATGACTAATCTTATCACAATTCTATCCGTAAAGCTTCAATGATTGCAATCGGATTTACTAACCCAAACCGTTTCAATATCCACCAAAAACCCCAGGGCTTGATGTTCGGCTACGCCACCGATGAGACCGAGGAGTCGATGCCGCTGACCGTCGTTCTGGCGCACAAGCTGAACCAGAAGATCGCCGAGCTGCGACGCAACGGCACCTTCTGGTGGGCGCGTCCCGACTCCAAGACCCAGGTACGAATCTGCCTTATTACAAACAATTTAGTTCGGACCGAGCGATTCCATGATGTTACAAATCTTTAAAGATTATTTGCTACTCTTGATCGAAGATGATGTTAAAAATACGGCTGATGTCTCTCGTGTCCACTCAAAAACTGCTGAACAATTGCGTATTCTGTGGATCAACTTACCGACCATTATGCACTCTTTCCCAGGTCACCTGCGAGTACCTCTTCGAGCAGGGCGCCTGCGTGCCCAAGCGCGTCCACACCGTCGTCGTCTCGCTGCAGCACTCCGACAAGGTCTCGCTCGACGAGCTGCGCGAGCAGGTCCAGACCCAAGTGGTGCGCGAAGTCATCCCCGCCGAGTACTACGACTCGGAGACCATTGTGCACATCAATCCGTGCGGTCTGTTCATCATCGGCGGCCCGATGGGCGATGCCGGTCTGACCGGCCGCAAGATCATCGTCGACACGTACGGCGGCTGGGGCGCCCACGGCGGCGGAGCCTTCTCCGGCAAGGACTTCACCAAGGTCGACCGATCGGCGGCGTATGCGGCCCGCTGGGTGGCCAAGTCGCTGGTGAAGGCGGGTTTGTTGAAGCGTGTGCTGGTGCAGGTGTCGTACGCGATTGGCGTGGCGGAGCCGCTGTCGATTACGGTGTTCGATTTTGGGACGTCGACGAAGACGCAGAAGGAGCTGTTGGCGATTGTGCGCAGCAACTTTGATTTGCGGCCGGGCATGATTGTGAAGTGAGTAGAGAGAGAGGAAAAGGATGAGTTTTAACCGATATTGGACAGTGCAAAAGAACATTTTATAATCGGATACTTCAGCTTGGATCGGATAATTGAATCGTAGCCATTTATTTCGTTTTTTTTCAAGTGTTATGTTATAACCATAACTATGTATAACATTTTCAAAATTGTTTTCCATTACTAAGTGTTCCGCTCTATTTGGATCAATATAATATGAGCACATTCGACCCAAAACCATTTTTGGGTCGATTTCGGTCTTGCGCTGGTCTTGCGCTTATATCCTGTACTCATATTTTGACATCATCTAGGGTCCGTAAAACATGAGCAGAGGTGAGAGCGCAAGTCCTAAAAATGAGTCCAAAAAGTCTTCATCTTGGATCGATATCAGTCCTGAGCTAGTCTTGGCTAGTCTTGCACTTATTTCCTGTACTAGGAAAATGTTAGATTGAGCAATGGGCGTGTCATAAAATGATCACTGGAAATAAACGCACTACCAGCGCAGGACCAAAATCGACCCAAAATCTCGACTTTTAGGTAAATGTTTCGCTTTGTTTGGATCATTATAATATGAGTAAAATCGACCCAAAACTAGTTTTGGGACGATTTCGGTCTTGCACTGGTCTTGCGCTTATTTCCTGTACTCATATTTTGACATGATCAAGGGTCCGTAAAATATGAGCACACCACCTAAAAAGGAGTCTTAATTTTGGGTCGTTTTTAGTCCCGAACAAGTCTTGGCTAGTCTTGCACTTATTTCCTGTACTAATTTTAGATTGATCAATGGGCGTGTCATAAAATTAGCACTGGAAATAAACGCACTACCAGCGCAAGACCAAAATCGACCCAAAATGTCGACGTTTAGGACTCCTTTTTTGGTCGATTTCGGTCTTGAGCTTTTTTTCAGTGTTCATATTTTACGAACCCGAGCAATTATTACCGTAATTATTTCAGACAATTGCAATTGAATTGAAGGAACAAAAATCTAGTTGTTTTTAATGTTAACTGATTTTCGTAAACTTTCATTTTCCATCCGATTTAAAATTATTCGAACAAATTTGATTCCACTGTCCGATATGGGTTAATGAGTACAATTTCCATGATGTTATTCAATCTTGAAGATTATTTGCTACTCTTGATCGACAATGATGTCAACATACAATCTGATGAAATTCAAACCGTCTTCGTGACGAATTCTATAATTTTACGCAACCCGCTAAACAATTTGTGTGCTTTGTCCGCATCATGTGCCACGCAGGGAGCTGAACCTGCGCCAACCGATCTACCAGTCGACCAGCTGCTACGGCCACTTTGGCCGCGCCGGCTTCACCTGGGAGGAGGCCAAGCCTCTGAACCTCGACTGCCTGAAGACGGTGGCCAACGGCAACGGCGACCACGCGGCCGCCGAGAAGAAGGCGCGCTACGCGTAGTCGGTTTTACGGCACCACTTCCACAGCATTCACCACCCCACCACCACCAGCACCCCTCAAACACACACCCCCAACAACAACACATAACATTCACCCCCACCCGGCGAAAAATCTCGATCTCGTTGTTTCGTCCGCCCGAACCGCACAGTGTTGTTTTGTTATGATCGAATTGTAAATTGTAGAGCTGCATGACGAATTGAAAGTGCCAAAAGCGGTCGCTTTCAAAGATTTGTACCCTCCCCCAACTGTTTCACATACACTCGCGCGATCAGCACGCATTGCTTAGTTTTTGCATTGTTTTTTTTTCCAAGGGTACTTAAAGCCGGACCGGACAGACACGAACACAAATCGGGCATTTCACTTACACACATAAACACACGCCAAACTCCCTTGTTCATGCATCCCCCCTAATCATCAATTATGTTACTACTATACTATTATAACCACTGCACCACGCACCTCAACAAACCCCAGATTAGCGATTACGATTCGATTCTTCGACCTAGGCACTAAACGTAGGACACTCGCGTTCTTTGCGACAAAAGAACACACTCACACACACACCAACCATCAAACAAAAAATTATGCAAAAAAATCATAAAACTAAACGAGAAAAAACCGCAGTATCCGCAACACACTCTGTCTATATACTACAATTATATTACATAACCAATTGCGATAATAGCATTATGTGTTGATCCGCAAGTCGTGACATCCGATACAGATGAAGATGCTGATTCTGATAATAGACACTCGAACTGTTGCGCAGATTATTGCCATCGCACCCAACAAAACACCACCCAAAAAAATTGTATAATTACAAACACACAAAAATATTGATACCAACCCAACTACGAATCCGGTAGCAAAATGTACACTCTCACACCGCGAACATACTATAATTTGAAACCCACAAATGCACCCACCTTTTGCCGCGTATCGTGGCACGCGTGCTCGTCGGGCCGCATCGGCGCACGCACGACGGAGCTAGGTCAATTAGTCGGTCACAGTCGGCCGGAGAGTCGCGAGCTGGAGCCCACGGGCGTCCAGCAGATCTCTGCCTAATGTGCATCGAATCTCCAAATTCGGTGCACAGTCGTCTGCAACTCCGCAATTCCGTTCGTGGAAAATGTTTCACGGGGCTGCTCTCGGATCGACAAATCGGGAGTCGATGGTTGTTGAAGTTGAACACCTCGACATTTTGTCGATCCGGTGCCGGGTCCTTTGGCGTAGTCGAGCCGACTGTCCGATCGTACTGTTAATCCAAGTCCGATCGCACAGGCGCTCACCTTCTACAGGCCATGAATACGAAAAAAGAAGCAATTCCAAACTGCCAACTGCCATACAGCCACTTCAGATCTCCATCCCCATCACAACCAACAGCCAAATAATTTTGTTCTCACATTGCATTTCGCTGGCCGCGAACGCCGGCCACCAATGCGGTCGGGAGCACTGGCATTTTGTCCGGTGCGATGCCGCCCAATGCCACTGATCCCGATTGGGGTGGACGCGTTCGGCCGGTCGGTGAACTTATTCAGTAATAGAATCCGCTTGCCTTGCCTGGTTTTCCGCCCCTCATCCCCTCGAAAATGTCCTCCATTCCAACCCCGACTGCGATTGGGCATTGACTGCCAATCTTGATCTCCTTCATCCCCCTCCTCACCCCGAAACCCAACCACCCTCATTCAACCTCAAACTCACAGACACCATTTTTCCACGAACGGACGGTTTTGTGTTGTGTTTACGTAAAGGATTTTAAATGTGGAAAAGAGCCATTTCGAAAACACTCCGATCCGACTACATTGACCGAATCAGAGAAGCCGCGGTGCCACACCGTGACCCCGGAATTCCTAGACACATCTCGAAAGAATGGGTTTGGGTGGGTCGCGAGCCCGGCTCTTTGCGCTCCGCTCGGCTGCCGGATGTGTGTCCGCGTGCGCGTGCCCCACGGCCTAGTGCAAAGTGGGCCAGACAGACAGACAGAAATCAGACAGACCAGCCAGAGAGACATAGTATATGAGCACGAAAATACATAGTTACGCGCACGTGTGACACCAACCAACCAACACCACCAACACCATTTTAAAGATATGATCCGATATACGACTATTTTAACGAATACGGTTGATCTTTATTTTAGGTTTTTAACTGTAAACGAAACGTTTAGATTGTAAGGAAATACACATACTACACACACGCATGCGCACTGCTATAGTTGGGTTTGTTCCGATGATATGGTTGACACATACAGACAAAAAAATGATAAAAACACCGTCAATAAACAATAAATAAATCTTATCGATAGACATGTGGTGTGATTATGATTTTTTGAGAGGTATTACATAAAAAGAGCGCAAGTCCGCGCAAGTCCGAAATCGACCCAAAAAGGAGTCTGAATCACATTTCGGGTCGACTTTGGTCCTGCGCTGTTCTTGCGCTTATATCATGTGCTACTATTTTGACACGCGGGTTACCTTCAGTTGTATGTTGTATGACAAATATGCTTATCAAACTTCTGTTATTTTCAAGGCCCGGAAGTTAAGGGCCTAAAAAAGTACGTTTTAGGGCCCTAAAATAGTGGCTAAAAACAGTGAAAAAGGG